>SZWC01021726.1:15835-45313 GCA_023375785.1 Penium margaritaceum | reverse complement strand
GAGAGAGAGAGAGAGAGAGAGAGAGAGAGAGAGAGAGAGTGGGGGCGGGCGAGGGGGGGTGCAGGCTGTTTGAACGCGACTCACTTTGAGCGGAATTGATGACCTGTGCTTTCGTCGAACAAGCTATGCTTATCACCACCACCACCACTGCGACTGCTGACGCTGCCACCATCTCTCGTCTTTTGCCGCTGGTGCTTCTGCTTCCTCTATTGTTGCTATTGCCGCCTAAACTCCAGCTATTGCTCCTGCTGCTGCTGCTACTGCTGCCGCTGCTGCTCCCCGTTCGACAATGGCGTGACACCACGACGTTTGCTTGGTTCGCGAACGACATGGTTTTCTTCCTTGGACGCTGTGCAGATGCGGCGGAGTCGAGATGTGGTTCTCCGCTGCCACTCCTTCGGCGTGGTGTGGCGTCGCCTCGTCCGCCTCGCGCTGGCGGTCAAGGTGGAGGAGGAGGAGAGTTGAGGGGCTTTGCGATGCCCGGCGCGGCCTACCTGCTTGCCGTATGGGTCAGATGGGCGTCGATGCGGTGAGGCGTGGTGTGGCACTGCGTCGGCCGTTGGGCAGCGCTGGATCGGAGCGCTGGTACTCTGGCTAGAGGGAAATGGTGTGTGGGGCCGGCGAGGTGGATGGCGGGTATATGAGAGGATGGAAGTGGACGGTGGGTGGCATGGGAATGTAGACTCGTCCGCGCGGTGGTCGGGAGTATGGCACAGGTGGCAGAGATGCTCGTGAGGAAGTGGTGAGGTGATGGAGATGTTTGGGCGGCTGCGCACTAGGCGATCGGCGTTGCGATGCGGCGCGCCAATGCTGACGCTCTCGTGACGACCACCGCCTTTGCGCAGTGGTGCAACAGGAGGGAGGCGCCATGTGGTGCAGGCACCGACGGTGGAACGCATGGTCGATCTCACTCTCCAAACGCCGACGGTGGAATGCAGTATTTGGGCGCTTCCGCCTGGAACTCAAGCCGAATCGGGAAGAGAGAAATGGAACCCATTCACTAGCCGTGCAATTTCCGGGTACCAGATTAGTTTCGACGGTACCAAAAAAAACTCCTGGCATATACGAGGTTTTCGGGACGACAAAACTCCGCCTTTGTCGAAAGGGGATCACACAGGCAAAGCTACTGCGGGACCAGGAGGAGCCCGAACCTGCAATACCTAGACGCAATGCAACATGGGGGGGTGTCGGAACCTACTTTTTTCTTCATTTTTCAGGCCGAGAACTTAAATATGTACGAAAAGTGACGATAATGTGTAGTAAGATAATCCTTACAAACATGTCACGAGTGGATGATATTGCGCTTCGCTAGAAGGAGCAGAACAAGGTTTTTTTTCCTCTTTCCGGCTGATGTCATCACGAGGAGAACAAATGTGAGGAAATGAAAACAACAGGTCGACGAACACCAAAATCATGATATTTGGTCATGTTGAATTGTCCATTAACGCTACAAAACTGGGTACTCCAACGTTCGGCTGCTCTATCGTATTCATCCTTATTCTAGTGTTCGCACAGTTCCTTTTGTTTCTGGTGGTCGTGCAGTTTGCACAAGAAGTGAAAGAAGGTCGTCGGCGCCGTTGAAAGCAGGTTCTGGCCTCACCGTCAGTAGTATCCGTCATCTCCGCAGGACAAGCCCAAACATGATCGCTGACAGTGATAAGGAACAGATAATGAAAACGCCGCCATTAGATGCAAAACATCACGAGCCCATACCCTCGTATTTTTCTTCTCAATTACCCATGGATGACATCTTGCAAACAACTTTCCTCTGATTCCCAGAAATTCAAGAAACCTTATCCAAAACGCATGGAGTATTCCATCCAATCTAAAAAAATTATGTAGATTCGAAAAAAAAGGATTAAAAAAAACCCAAAATCATTTGCATTTATCATACTTATCATTCTATGATAATGTTAAACCAAAAGGAAGAACATGGTTCTCTACTAACAAATGGTCAAGACTAAACTTTTACATAATAATATTCAATTTATTAATTATTTACTCTAAAAACTACTCAATGTTTGTGGAACCATTTTCGTTTTGTTTTTCATCAACATAACTAGTCCACATATGAATGTTAAAATTTCACGTGAATCAGAAAGCTTCAAAAGTACAAATGATGTGTTCATTAAGCAGCCACATATTCCAATGCCAATTGTGAAAGGTATTTCTCACATAATCTTGTTTTTTATATTTCCATGTGACGGTTACTTGGTCACTTGTCAACAATTTCACGAGATAATACATTTTATAAGAAAAATAAATCCAAAAATGTTAAAAAATTCAGGAAGATGCGCATTAAAAAACTTGATCATTGAGAATCAATGTTAAGAATTTCTTAGCGTAAAATTTTATGAAAATTTTAAACTTATCACTGGATTATCACTTCAAATTTTGTATTAAAACATTCTAAAAAAACATCATAAATTCTAAGTTTTTTTAATCCCATCACATTTAGACCATACAAACTAGGGAAATGGTATGAATTAACTTAAAGGACCAAAGGATAAACGTGACATTAATTCTAAATACATGTAATTTTTTACTTTTAAAAATATAGGTCAGCATTTTATATACTATGGGAAGTTTTATGGTCATATAATACATTAAATTTTAATTCACCCATGCTTACTAACATATTTAAACATTGTTTGGAATAATATTGTAAATGTTTACTATATTGGCTTATTAAAACCAGATTATTTTGTTTACTTGAAACAATAAATGTATATAAATTAATTTTAGCACGTGGCATTGGATTAGTGAGCAAATCAACCATATCATTTCAGTATAATAATGAGGCATGTTTAATGAATTTAATGCGGTTTATAGCTTTCAAATTGTCTTAAAATTCTTAAAGATGTGTATAGGTGATGTTATGGCTAAATGTGAACCCAGTTTTCGCATTGGATACTTGGAATTGAAGCCATTCAGGTTGAAATCATTTGGAGAGTCATCACGTACAATCCATACCTTGAAAACATGGGTTCCATTGAAGGAACATACTTCACTATACGTTTTTTTTGCTAAACGTGAAATCTCCTTCGAAAGTTACGATGGAATTACTTCTTTAATTTTATCTGTGACAGATTTTGGATAATAAATGTGTTTATCTAGGTGTAACTGGTATATATTGGGTTCACGTGGACGTTTGCATCCATGATGAAAAGACTACCTATAATGTCAATAAGTTTTGCTGAACGTGTGTTGCTTCTTGCTATTGTCAAACGGGTTATCTTCCTGTTAGGTACTAGAAGAACAGAGCTTTGAAACAGTCTCCAGGAAGTTGACGGGATTTTTTAGGATCCTGTTCGTCGTCAATTCTGGATAAAAGCATATCAAATTTCTGCAAATGATGCTTGAAAGTGCTATCGAGCAAAACATCAGTTTTTCTGTTTGAAATCTTGTGATCGGTTCGATGGTATTCATGGAATGTTCATAGTCCCAAGATGCGAATCGTATAATTGGAAGTCTTCGATCTTTCTGGAATGAAACTCATTGTTTTTACTGCTCGCATGTTCATTTCGTCGGACTTTTTGTTGCATTCTTTTCATCATTGTCTTTTTCAGCATCGTTGTCGCAATAACTTCAGTTCTTTGCATATACCGCCTCTTCATTGCCGACGCAAAAGATCAAACGAGACAGGCCTGAAGAAGTGCCTGAGGCCTACGAAGAACGTCGACGCACATGTTGACGGAACCGCGCCCGACATGTACCGCAGACCAATCCAAGCGAGCCACCGGCTGAATGTCTTGGCGCGTACATGTGCAGCTCTGGCAAATTCGAGTACTGAACGTCAGAACGTTTGATCATGTCAGGTAAGATTTTCTCACGGGGAGAGACCGTGTATCCACAGAATTCTTGATAACCATCGTCATATCCTTAAAAAAAATATTAACTAAGCCATATCCATACCTGGAACTATTTTACTATTTACTAAAATTTCTCCCATATGGAATGCAATCAAAGTTCTATGTCCAAATCAGCACGCTATGTGGACGTTGCATGCCATGAAGGGAAAACATGTTGACTTCGTCATACATGAAAGAAATTTTAGAGACCCCTATACAGAGGGGTTTGTGAATTTTCTCAAAAAAAAGTACGATGGTTTGTAGTTGGGGTTACGAAATACCCCATGCTTTGAAAGGGAACCTTTTGAGCCCCGCGGTACTGGTTCCAAGCAGGAGACCGCGGAAAAACAAAACCCTACACCCCCAAAAGCGATTTGGAAATGGTGTTTTCACTTTATCGTGGTTCTTGTGACGGCATGGTTGACACATCAACCCCCTCCATTTCCTTGATCAGCAACTTTTGTCGCGGATCATGCATTGACGTCATATTGGACATGGCGTTTCTTAATGAACTTGCTAGACACGTTTACTTTGTCATTTCACTTCTGGATGTATGAGGCTTTTGTTCGTGCCTGCGCAGATGTATCAGCAATGCCGCCCTCTTTTACCTCGAAACGTGACCAAGTGAGGTAGAAGGGGGGAGGTGGGGGGAGGGGCAGGGGGGAGGGGGGAGAGAATCCACAGCAGCTGGAAGGGGGCCATGGAGCACACCTCGCGGAGGCCAATAGGCACACCACCCCACTGAGGTGCGAATGGATGCATGCGGTCAGCTAGCCAAAACGACGAAGAACACCGCATTCGCCACATATGCGAGGAATGGAAACATTCTGTAGGCGTAGCCACCGCTGCGTGCTCATGCACATCAGTGCACCCAACAGCCAATGCATAATGTTGTAGAAAACATATTGAATCGAGCCGCTGCACAAAAGCCCCACACTTGTGCTCGAAACCCTCACTTGTCTCCCACGCATTGTCCTTTGATGGCATTGTGGTATCCTCACCAACGCCACCAAAGAGTGCCTTCTTACTTGTCCTCTTCGACCAGTGCCAACCACTATAAGAACAAGGATTGAACTCCCCAATCCGTGTGATGGATGACTGTAAAAGTGCCATTTAGCCTTGCCACCTTTGAGGTTTCTGGATCTATAAGTATGGCCAACACAAACACAAGTGTGTATGAAAAATCATCCTAACCCCTCTTTCCAATGGCAATGTCTCCTCTTTTGGAGTAGAAGATAATTGGGTGCAGTGTGTGAGGCATCTTCACCTAGTCCTTTTTCATCTAGAGCCAACATGATGAGCATAATAGTGCCCCTTAACTACAAGAGGCCATACTACATCCTCCTACTACTTCCGATAAAAGAGAGGTATAACCTTCATCATAATGAAGAAGAGACATCGTGCTCCAGTTTTTGGCAACACATCCCGTATAGTGATTCTAATGCCTGATGCAAGGCAACTAACCAATGCCAGTTGAACCTATAAGAGACAATGCATAAGATCTTATGTCATTGACATGGACCATCTTGCTGATTGCCTTCATCCATCGAAGCATCTCCTCAGCAAGCTCCACAAAGATGTCAAGCCATAGGATGTATAGCATGGTGAAAGCCCCAATCAACATAATGACCTAAGTGAGAAGATGCAATGAAGCTTCCTAGCAATACTCTCGTTGACCAGGCGTCATTGCCTGATTAGACGGTGACGACAGTCACAAATCGTGCACGCAACAGGAAGAGTTTGGCTAGGGGACACAAGGCAAAGTGTCTGAATGCTTCAAGAGCATTTGCACAGAGAGATGGCGAATGACAGGTCCATGGCATAAATACCTGCCGCGGCGCATAGCGGGTGTTGCACGCGGCGGTCGAAGAGCTGTCTTAAAACCGGCCCAAAATCACTCTTTTTGCCATAGCTCTGCGCACACATGTCAGAATGCTACATCGTCTAAACCTAGACGTGCACGATCACAAGGCAGACGCTACGACTAGTCACAAGCATGCATCCATCATCAGATGGTGGACATTGTTGGTTTTCGCGCATCTCTCATTTGTACTCTGTTGTGTCCTCCCAGCTTGAGTACATTGGCATGCAGATGACTGACGGCGAGACTCGACGCTACTCGCGTGTCGCGCGGTGGAGCCGATGCACGCTGAGGCCCACGCACCGTTCGCTGAAGCCTCCTCCCTACGGGGATGCGCTCAGCTCCATCGGCAGGCCTCCGCGGTGGTCGAGCCGCTGGCGGTCACTATCGCTGCAGATGCTGTTTCCATGCACTCAGCTCTGTGTTTGGTTGTGGCATTGCGTCTGCACCGTCATGCTATGCCTAGATTCCGTGTCTCCTGTTGTGTGGCCCTGCTTGGCGTCACTGACTGTCGTAAGCACTCCCCGGGCTCGGGCAGCCATAACTCCTCGCTGTTGTTTTTCTATCTGATTCAGAGCGCACGACTGCGTTTGTAGCGTCGGTATTATGGTATGGTCCAGTTTTGAGGCAAAACGGACGACGCCCGGGTTTTGGGCTGTCGAGCGTCTGGCAGGGCTCACCGAGAAAACCCTGCCTGCCAGAAAACAAGTCTAGGACTATTCTCTGATTGGCTGGTTAGTTGAGTAACAAGTTCTACACTAGTGGGGGGGTGCTAGAACTTGGAGGGGTCTCCCATTGTTGCTCATTCTTCATTCCTAACCAGTTACTTTTAGTTTTCAGCTGCTTTCTGGCGCTATCTCTGGCACTCACGTTTCTGAGTAACAAACCCAGAGCTTCCAGACTTAGACTCTAGAGCAGCAGACCGAGGGGGCAGCTGACTTAAGCAACGAGCGTGGAAGCCCGCACGCTGCATCAACAACGCTGTTGCCCCAACCTATTGCGTGTTGCAGCAGCAGCAGGCAGAAGCAGCCCACAACAGCGGCCCACAACGGCAGCAAGCAGTAGCCGCAGCACGTAGTAGCATGCAGCAGAAGTAGCAAGCTGCAGCAGCTGTAGCAGTGAGCTGCAGCAGCAGCCAGCTGTAGCAGCAGCAGCAGCAAGCAGCTGCTGGCAGCAGGCAGCTGCGGCTGCTGCTGCTCGCAGCTCGCAACGAGCGAGCAGCGAGCAGTAGCACGCTGCTACCAGCGAGAAGCGGCTCCCTCCTGCCAGCAAGCAGCAACCCGCTGCTCGTAGCAGACAGCAGGCTGCTGCCCACTGTGATAGGAAAAACGAAAAAAATGACGAGAAGGAGAAATAAAACAAATCCCCCACCCACGCAGCTCGCAACACAGCCCGTAGCAGTAGCGAGCAGTAGCTGCAGCACGCAGCAGCTGTAGTAGCGTGTAGCAGCAGCAGCGAGTTGCAGCAGCCACAGTAGCCGCAACAGCTCGCAGCAACAGCAGCTGCAGCTGCAACTACAGAAGCAGCAATAGCAGCAGCAGCTATAGCAGTTGTAGCAGCAGTAGTAGCAGCAGCAGCAGCAGCAACAGCAACAGCAACGGCTACAGTAGTAGTAGTAGCAGCAGCAGCAGCAGCGGCGGCCCCAACAACCACCATTGCTGACGTCAGTACCCCTCTACTGACATCACTGCAGACGTCACTACTGACATCATCAACAAAAAAAGGAAAAGGGAGGTGGAGAAAGGAAAGGGGAAAGACCAAAGGGGTGGGTAGAATTCGCACCGCCCCAAGCCACTGCTGATATCAGTAACACAAAGACAAAAAAAAGACAAGGGACAACAAACCATGGATTGTAGCCCAGGTGAGGAGGGGTCCTCCTCTGTTGGGGGGACCCCTTACCCCCCTTTTCTGCAGCGACTCCAGCAGCAGCAGCAGCAGCAGCAGTAGTAGCAGCAGCAGCAGCAGCAGCCACCGCCGTTGCCGCCCCCGCAATAGCAGGAGCAGCAGCAGCAGCAGCACCAGCCCACTGGTGTCGTTGGTGGCAACCCTCATCCCCTCGTCACTCTTCAGCAAGAGCTCGTTGCCTTGACACAGCAGCTAGCAGTGCTGCAGCCAACAGCCTCCCAGACTGCTACCAGTGCGCCGCCGCCATTTGTCCCTCCAGGGCACGCCAGCCTAGCTGTGTCTGCTGCCACATACTGCCTGGCACAACAGCAGACTCAGTGCCAGCGGCAGACAGTGACCTCAGTCCTTGGCCCCACTCTGGGCGTCGGTCGTAGGCAGAAGGACTTTGAGACGCCGCTGCCGCCACTTCAGGCCGGCGAGCAGTTCCGGAGCTGGGAACTCAGCTTCCGGATCTGGGCGTAAGGTGAGGGCATGTGGGCATACTAGACCCTCCCTTATGACTCCACCCAGGCCGACCAGCTGTATGACGCTGGTCGTGCCGTCCGCGCCCTTGTTCCAGTCGCCCCTCCAACTTCCCGCCTAGCCCTAGAGCCTGTCCTTGGCCACTTCACCTCTGGCGACATCCCAGACCCTGCAGCCGCATGGCACGTCCTCACCAGGCCCCATCGCCTGTCCAGCGACGCTGAGATCAGCCGTCTGTTCCGGGAGTTCAACTCTCTGCACATGGGGGAGAACGAGATAGTCACTGCCTACTGGCAACGGGCAAAGGACATCCTTCGGCGTCTCGGCAAATCTGCTCTACCTCATCTGTCCACGCTCCTTACCATCAAGCGCGGCGCCACTAGCGTGTACGCGGACATCTTCGTGTAGTACCCCCAAGACGTCCTCTCCACCATGGCGGCCCAGGGCACCCTTATGCCCTGGGCATACGAGCTCTTCCTCCGCATTGAGGAAGCTTGCCAGGATTCCAAGCTCCATCGCATGGAGGCTCTTGCATCACCTGCCGTCGCCTCCCCTCCCGTCGCCTCCGTGGCCTACGCCTCCCCCGCCGCCGCTACCTCATCGTCTTCCGGGAAGAAGAAGAAGAGCCAGAACAAGAAAGGCAAGGGTCCGCTGCAACAGTAGTAGTAGCAGCCGTCGACCTGGTCCAACGGCGGTGGCTCGGTCTGCCACAACTGTGGCCATCCCGGGCACGAGTGGTACTCGTACCCTCTCCCGATAGACGAGGCTCCCTTCATCGCCACCATGCGTTGCCAGCGTGAGCGCCGTCTCGCCTTTGCCGCCGTCACTGCTGTTGGCCCTGACACTTTGACCTCGCCCAGTAGCTCCGCCCCTCCGACAGCTCCGCTAGTCCCGTAGACACCCGCGCCGGAGTAGTACTACCCACAGCCGTCGGTGCCTACGTTCCCGTCAGTAGCACTGTCCCTTCCTTACCCGGGCTCCGGTGCCGTCATTCCGCACTTGGTCTACACTCTCGGGCCGTCCTCCCATGAGCGTCAGCTAGAGCAGTTCATCGCGCTCCAGCTCGACATGACACGCCCTCCTCCCCAGGGAAGTGCGAGTTGCATCACCTCCTACTCTCTTGCCCCGCCTTTCATGACTGAGACGGATCTACAGTTGTGTCCCGTTTCCTCGTCTGTCGCATCGTCTCCCGTGGTCTCCTCTACCCCTTCCTGTGACAACATTGCATGGCTTGACGATTGGCAGTCTCGGTTCGCGCCTCCGTCCACCACGTCCCCATCCCTTGCTTGCTGCCATGTGACTGTTAGCGATCTGGCGACCCCGGTCCAGGACCCCGCTGAGACCTGGATCATCGACTCCGGGGCCACGCATCACATGACGGCCTCTCGTGAGGACTTCAGTATGCTCGGTCCTGTAGGCGATGTCTCCAGCGTCCAGACGGACTTCGGACAGGTGTTGCCTGTCCGTGGCATTGGTGTTGTTCGTTTTCGTGGTCCTGCCAATGACGTCTTTCTGACAGACGTCCTCTTTGTCCCCGGTCTCGAGCTTAGCCTCCTTTTTGTCACTGTACTTGACCGCATGAGCATGGACGTTGTGTACTCGCCTGTTGTTCGCACTGTGTCACTGCGTCCGTCTGGTCTCGTTATCCTGCACGCCACCGCCTGTGGCAATCTGTGGCATGTGCCCCGTCTCTCCTCCTCCCCTTCTGTCTCCTCCCCGTCGGCCGCCACAGGCATGTGTTTGCTACCAGCATGCTTTCCCCTTCGCACACTCGCCTCTTGCACCGTCGCCTTTGCCACGTCCACTTTGCCGCTGTCGATAGCATGCTCCGCACCCAGCCGGCCAAGGGCCTTGACCCAGAGACTTTCCCCCTCCCGTGCCCCACTGAGTGCATTGATTACGCTCAGGGGAAGATACACCGATCCACGTATCCTCTGTCTTCCTCCCGTGCGTCCGCCCCTCTTGACCTTGTCTATTCGAACGTCATTGGCCTTCTCCCCACGGGGTCCATCAGCGAGCACGGGCGCTATGTCCTCACCCTCACTGACGACTACTCCTGTTACCGCTGGGTCTTCTACCTTCGGCAGAAGAGCTATGTCGCGCGCACCATCCAGGACTGGCTTGTCCTTGCGGAGCACGAGTGTGGCCGTCCTCTTCGCCGCTTTCTCTCCGATCACGGTGGTGAGTACATGGGTGAGGCCACGACCTTTCTCACCTCACGTGGCGGCCACCATGAGACATCCGCGCCCTACACGCCCGCCCAGAATGGTGTTTCCGAACAGTGGAACCGTACCATGGCCGACGCCGTCCGCACCATGCGCGTCGAGTCCAGTCTCTCTGATGGCTTCTCCTTCAAAGCCATGGCCTACATAACCTGGGTGTGGAACCAGATTCCCCACGGTCCCCTTCCCCGCCAGTCCCCTTCCAGCATTGGTGCGGTCAGCACGCTGACCTCCGCCCGGCTCGCGTCTGGGGCTACGTGGCCGTGGTGTGGCTGTCCGCCCCACAGCAAGGCAAAAATCTTACCCCCCGTGGACGTCCCTACACCTTCCTCTTTGTCTCTCATCAGTCCTAGGCCCGGCGCTTCTGGGATCCCTCACGGCACTACATCGTCGAGTCCTGGGATGCACTCTTCTTCGAGGACCTGTTTCCTCACAACCTCATTCACTCCGGCATGTCTATGTCTATCCCATCGCGTGGGGGAGTAAGTCCGTCCTCCGTCCTGTTGCTTCCGAGTGACATATCCCCTAGTCCCTCTGGGCCGGCAGGCCCAGTCACGTCTGTTGGTCCCTCCGGGCCATCAGCCCCCGTTGCGTTCCCCAGTCCCTCTGAGCCTACAGCCCCAGTCGCGTCTGCCGGCCCCTCCGAGCCCACGTCCCCAGTCGTGTCCACTTGTCTCTCCGAGTTGGCAGCCCCAGATGCGTCCGCTGGTCCCTCCAGGCCGGCAGCCTCTGTCGTGTCTGCTAGCCCCTCCGGTCTGGCAGTCCCATACGCGTCCGCCAGTCCCTCCGGGCCAGCAGCCCCAGTCGCGTCCGCTGGTCCCTCCAGACTGGCAGCCCCAGTCGTGTCCGCTGGCCCCTCCGGTCCGGCAGTCCCAAACGCACCCGCCAGTCCCTCCGGGCCATCAGCCCCAGTCGCGTCCGCCGGCCCATCCGGGCCAGCTGCCCCGGTTGCATCCGCGGGCCCATCCGGACCAGCAACCCCGTCTGCCTCCACTGGCCTGTCAAACTCAGTGCCATCTCCTGCCCCGCCACGCTATACACGTGGCCCAAGCGGCAGTCTCCGACCCAGACCGTCGACGAGCGTGCGGACTATCGCACGACGCTCCATGGCGCCTCGACCCCCCGTGGCTCCACTCCTCTCCTCCACTCCCACGATCATGAGTGGGGACCCTGGCACCAAGACCCTTAGCTTGACCACCTCAGCCATCATTTCAGACCTTCACCTGGGCTCCGCACTGGGCTACGCTATGCTCCATCACGAGCATCGGCACGCTATCGTGGCTGCACTCGCGCGCATCCCACCAGGGGCTCGAGATGCACATGCTCTCTTAGTTCGTTCCACAGCACGCTCGGAGGACCCAGCCATCCTGCACGAGGCACGAGCCTCTCCTGAGGCCGCACACTGGGACGCCGCCTGTGCCGATGAGCTCGCTGCTATCCGACAGCACCATGTGTACGACCTCGTCGACCTTCCTCCAGGTCGGAAGGCCATCGGCGCCAAGTGGGTTTTTCGGCGCAAGTGGAAGCCCGACGGGACCTTGGACAAGTACAAGGCTCGCCTTACAGCCAAGGGGTTTGCCCAGATTCCTAGGGTCGACTACGACCAGATCTTTGCCCCAGTTGGCCGGTTCTCCAGTAGCTGGGCGCTCTTCAGCCTGGTTGCCCAGCATGGGTGGGAACTGCATCAGATGGATGTGAGCAACGCATTTCTCCATGGCTTGCTAGAGGGTGAGGAGCTCTACATGGTGTAGCCCCCAGGCTTTTACGACGGCACAAGGATAGTCTGGCGACTACGTAAGGCCCTCTATGGCCTGAAGCAGTCGCCTCGGTACTGGAACCAAGAAATCAGCAGCACTTTCCTTCGAGGTGGACTCCAGCGCAGCACCGCTGACCTCGCACTGTTTGTCATTCCCCGTGGCCAGACTTTCGCTGCTGTTCTGGTTTGCGTCGACAATCTTCTCATCGCGTCGCCAGACACGACTGCCATCCAGCATGTCAAGGACTTGCTAAAAGCTGCCTACCAGATGAAGGATCTTGGATCTGCCAGAGTCTTCATGGGCATGGAGGTCGAGCATGATCGCTCCCAGGGGGTCCTACATATCCACCAAGCCGCCTATGTGCAGACTTTGTCCACCCGCTTTGCGGAGGACCTGCCACTTGTGCCGAGGGCATCCTCACCCATGTCACCTGTTGGCCACATCAAGCTGAAGAGTTCTAACCCAGCCATCATGGGGGAGCCAGTTGACGTGACCACATACCTGCGAGTCATCGGGTCACTGATGTTCCTGGCGACGACGACGCGCCCAGACATCACATTCGTCGTCAACCTCCTGGCCCACTTCTTTTAGGAGTCATGTCACCTCCACTACGAGGCCGCGATCCGAGTACTGCGCTATGTTGTCTCGACTCCTCACCAAGGTCTCATGTTCCGCCGTTAGCCGTCTGTGGTCGCAGTGGGATACACGGATAGTGACTAGGCCGGCAGTCCGGACAGTAAGAGTCGCACAGGCTGCATCTTTGTGATTGGTGGCATAGCTGTGTCCTAGCGTAGTGGCAAGCAGGGGTGCATTGCACGCAGCACTGCTGAGGCTGATTATGCGGCTCTTGGCGCAGGCGCATGTGAGAGTGTGTGGCTGCGTCGTTTATTGTCCGAGTTGCGTTAGCCTGTCGCATTCATCACGTTGCATTGTGACAATGAGAGTGCCATGGCCATCGCCAGTAATGACGGTGTGCATCACACACGCACAAAGCATATCAACGTTGAGTATCACTATGTACGTTCATTGTTGCATGCTGGCAGCATCAGCATCGTGTGGGTAAAGACAACACGACAGTTGGCTGACTTCTTGACCAAGGCACTGAAGTGTGACTCGTTCAAGAACTCTGTGAGTTTGGTCGGCGTGCGTTTGTGAGTTGCTCTCTTTGTCCCTGCTTGCATCTCTGCTTTGTCTGGGGGAGTTTGGTCGTTGTCTGTGTCTCTGTGCGCACATGTGCACTACGCCTGTGAGTCATGTCGGAGTGTTGGTTTTCGCAAATCTCTCATTTGTACTCTGTTGTGTCCTCCCAGCTTGTATACATCGACATGCAGATGACTGATGGCGAGACTTAACGCTGCTGGAGTGTCACGCGGTGGAGCCGATGCGCGCTGAGGTCCACCCACCGTTTGCTGAAGCCTCCTCCCTACGGGGATGCGCTCAGCTCCATCGGCAGGCCTCCGGTTTTGGTCGAGCCGCTGGCGGTCACTGCCGCTGCAGATGCTGTTTCCATGCACTCAGCTTTGTGTCTGGTTGTGGCATTGCGTTTGCACCGTCATGCTATGCCTTGATTCCGTGTCTCCTGCTGTGTGGCCCCGCTTGGCGTCACTGACTGTTGTAGGCACTGCCCGGGCTTGGGCAGCCATAACTCCTTGCTGCTGTTTTTCTAGCTGATTCTGACCACACAACTGTGTTCGTAGCGTTGGTATTATGGTATGGTCCAGTTTTCAGGCAAAACGGACGACGCCCGAGTTTTGGGATGTCGGGCGTCTGGCAGGGCTCACCGAGAAAACCCTGCCTGCCAGAAAATAGGTCCACAACTTTTTTCTGATTGGCTGGTTAGCTGAGTAACAAGTTCTACACTAGTGGGGGGGAGCTAGAACTTGGAGGGGTCTCCCATTGTTGTTCATTCTTCATTCCTAACCAGTTACTTTTAGTTTTCAGCTGCTTTCTTGCGCTAACTATGGTACGCGCGTTTCTGAGTAACAAACCCAGAGCTTCCAGACTTAGACTTTAGAGCAGCAGACTGAGGGGGCAGCTGACTCAAGCAACGAGCGTGGAAGCCCGCACGCTGCATCAACAATGCTGCTGCCCCAACCTGCTACCTAGGTTTTCCAGCTGACACGCAATGCAAAAACATGCAAATCGGGCTCATGGCAAGTCCGCCAAAAAGACTCATGCAAGCTGTAGAAAAAACAACAGGGAGTCTCGGCAGTGTCCGGGGCTCTTGAACCACAGTCGGCCAGCTCAAAGCTGGTAGTCTGCCGCCAGTCGTCGCATTGGTGTCACCAGGGCACGCCTCAGGGATCTGCACGAGTATGGACACGACCGAGTGGTCACAGTAGACTATACAAGAACGTCACAAATCACAACACTAAGACTATGCCGTAAGAGGTTTATCTCGTAAGACAGTGAGAGTTACGTGAGAGCCACCTGAGAAAAGGTGCCCATGTTTATGTTGAATACTCGGGGCCTCCGCCCAATTTCAGAGACATCTCCATCGCTTTGGTTTTTGGTCGTGGTCGAGCTCAACTCTGCCCGGATGCGGATGCAAAAGGGAGGGGAGGAGGAGAGAGCAAGCTAGGAAGCAAGTGCGATGTTTTTTTTTTGTGCGTGTACCTCATTTGGCATTCCAAGCACATCATGCAAGTAGCAAAACGGATAGCTATCCATCAGGATGGTCGTTCGAGCGCTAGACTCATGATAGTGCACGCGGTCAATGACGGGAGCAAACCAAGGATTGAAACCATTGCACACTCGTAGCATGCCGATGGTACATGCAATCATATGATTGCAATCATTCATAGAATACATAGGAAGGGGGTCAAGCTGACAAAGCGGCTTGTCGAATAAGCAAGCGTACATTAACGAGGTCACGCCGTCATTTAAAGGAGATTAAGAACCACAAACATATTGCACCGACCATCAGGTCCAAGTAAGGCATAGTGTACACGTGCTCTTGGCTTCTTGTACAAAGCTATGAAAGCAGTAGGTCAAGGCCTCGAAAAGAATTATGGTGAGCATAGATATCCCACACATTGCTCATTGCAGTTGACATGTCATATCTTGTGTCTGTACAGTTATAGCCTACAGACTATCTCCACAGATTTGGACAGGTTGGTGAAGGATTCTGCTTTGACCAAAGCCAAAGGCCTAAGAACAATTAAAGTTATCGGTAACGTGAGCACGTGAAAAACCTGGTCAATTACAATGAACAACTACTTTGGGGCTTCGAGACACTGTTCAAAGGATGATGCCAAGTGTCTTGTTTTTTGTGACATTACATCGTGAAGTAGTATTAGAGTGGTGCATGCAGCTAAAACATATGGCCATCTGAGGAGGATATGGGAACACAAACGTGGCAGCTACGCAAAGGACAAGCTAAAGCGCATGTACCAACGACATGGAAGTAGCTTGAACAAATCATCATATCCTACCACCCTTGGATTTCAATGAATGAAGATTTACCGAGTGTAAAGTAAATGGATTAGACGATAACTTTGAGGTTTTGGATTATTTTGGTATTCCTTAATGGTCGAACCTGCATCACATGGTACCTTGATTTCAACGTTTTATATGGAGAGAAACACCATTTAAGCTTGAAATCCCTTGGCCTCTTGCGTAAAACTCGAGTTCGATGATTCACGTGGTATGCAGAAATCATTGAACAAAAAACGCATTGCATTCAATGAACTCAAAAAATATTAGTACAAGAATCCAAGACCGGTAGGGTAGATTTTTTAAATTTTGTGAACACCTCCGTGGTCGTACACAACAAGCTGAACCACCTGAAGTGCATCAGCTAAGTTGAGCACTCTCATCAATTATGGCAATGTGGTTGAAGGTCAATGACACGAGTGAGCTCGATTTGATAGAGAAGTGCCACGACAACTTGAAGGTGAGAATTAAGTACGTGATGGCATTCAACAAGATCATGGAATTATAGGGAATGGTGGGAACTTCTTAGTGCATCAACGCACTATACTACCATTGAGGAAAGCACAATGAGAAGAAAGAATTTTTGTTTTTCAATGAAAACACCAATAGGTTCACCCTATTGAGATCCATGCAGTGTAAAGAGGCCAATTGTAATACTAGCCACGTGGTGAAAACTGCAAAACACGTGGAAAGCCTTGGTACCAAACGATAGACTACAAGAAGAATCAACGAGGACATGGCAACCGAATGTGACTGGCATACGGCAAAAAATAGGGAGATCATCATCCACATCAGTGAACACCAGCCCCAAAAGACACTTGACAACTAGGGAGCTACCTAGTGCATTGATGTGATACGAAGGGAGCGAGAACGTTTAGATAATCCTCCAAAAATGAGAAACTTCATCAGATGGTTCTGCGTACAATGAGGGGTGCCAGACTCACCGGTAGGTTGAAAACTTGCTGGATTTATGGTGTGTCAAACTCAAATTTCAGCAACAAGCCTGCAGAAAGGTCGAGGCTTGCATGGCTACCTGAGAAGCTAACTAAGGCCAGGTTGATGTATGAGGAGTTGGATTGCAGATTGCATCTGAAGCCTCTTTGGCCTTGCATGGATAAGATTTATTGCAAGGTGAAATATTGCACATGTCCGATGATTGCCTATGACGCCATTTTGGGGCATGACGGGGTACACCGTTGCAATCCTATTGTTGGTTGAGTGTGTAGTGAGGTGAAAGGTGAATAAAACAAAACCACAGACAGTGTTGCCGATGTGGAATGAAGGGAAGGAATCCAGAATAGGCAAGGTGTTGTAGTTGAATTACTTGTAGCCGATGTGTTTTCAACTCAAAGGGAATAAAGTTTACCTTTTGTGGATGCAATAGAATGAAGTAGTAAAAGAGGTGGGACTGTTAGGAGTAGAGGCAAGGCAGCAAGAATCAAATCGTGTGCCAAAAACTGTTTGGATTTTTTTTTCTGAAGGCATCAATAGAGTGTTAGATAGCTATGCTGGCGCATTTCCTTTTGAGGTGCTAAAGGGCTTACCGCCAAAGTGGGATGTTGACCACAACCGAAAGTTGGTTATGGGTGCAACTCCAATGGTGTCTACTACTTCTTGCACGGATGACAATAAACAAGATGAGTCCAGAAATCAGTCGAAGGAGCCAAACCAGCAGGGATTAATCAGGCCGTCGTTGTAACCTTACACTGTATCGGTCCTCTTTGTAGAGAAAACAAAGGAGAGCTGCAGATTTGCCTAAACTGTCACGCACCGATAAATAAACAGTACCCTTTGCCAAGGGTCAAGGAGTTGTTTGACCAGCTTAGGGGTGCACATTTCTTTTGTAAGACTGGCTTGCACTTGGGGTGCCGTTAGAACCCGATTGTTGAGTAGGATGAGGAGCGGACAGTGTTTTGGATGCGATACGGTCATTCCAAGTACCTTATGACACCGTTTGGGTTGACCAATACTCCAGCATAATTCATGAGCCCAATGAAGTGGAGCTTCTATCCTTACTTGGACTAGTTTATGATGGTGTTCCTTGATGACATCCTTTTCTTAGCCTGAACTTGAGAAGAGTATCCACAACAATCTTGGTAGGTGCGAAAAATGTTTTAGACAGAGAATCTATTTGCTACGCTCGCCAAGTGAAAGGCTAAGAATAGGGAGGTGGGGTTCCTTGGGTGCATTTTATGTGGCAAGGATCTCTAAATGGACCCAAGAAGTTTGAAGCACTGGAATAGTGGTCAACAATAGGGTGCACACTTGAAATCAAAACAACGCTGGATTTTGTCGAATGTTACCAAAAGTTAATTCGAGGGTATGCCGAGAAGGGTGCACAGTGGCAAACCCTTCGATAAGGAGCTCAAGGGCTTTGAGGAGCTAAAACCTACAATGTGTGATGCTCCGTTCCTGGTGTATGTGGATTCTTCCAAGGAGTACATAATGATGATGGATGCAAGTAACTATACCATTGGGTAGTATCAACGTAGGACCACACAAAGGGGCTATAACTGATTGCAAACACATCTATGAAGCTACAATGCGTAGAAATGCACTACGCTATCCATGCTAACACCATGATGGCTGTGAGCCGTGTCTTAGACAATTGGCCGTGTTACCTAGAATCACGACGCGATGTGGTCTTCACATATCATCATGCATTGAACTACCTGATGACACATATGAACGTGAGCCACTGACTGACTCATTCGATTGAGTACAAGGAAGACAATGAAGTTTTGTATAACAAGATGTAGCATAGGAACACATGCATCAAGCTTGTGGACACACAGCCATTGATCTATATAGGAGTTTCACGTGGGTGATTAGATGATGTCAAACTTTGCCAATGTGCAACTAATGAAAGATTGGATCCCAAAGCTCAAGCCACACCGGGCGGGCCCATTTTTCCATTCAAAAAAGTGGTCAAGTGTTTTGTACAAGCTAGGGCTTCAAATACATTACACCATCCCGTGTTCCACATCTCCCTGGTTTGTGCTTATTGCAATCCCAATGCATTTTCTACAGAGCGATGGGACAGCTCCACCTCGTACTATCCACGTTGAATGTAGCGTGGCAGTGCCACGACTACTGGTCAAAGGAGCCACATGGCTCAAGCGGGGTCACCTAGGATTGTGGGCGATGAGAAGGGATGGCTTGAGGGTCGGAGACCTTCAAGCACTACAGTTTTTGCCCAGTTGGCCAAGCATCTTGTCAATTTCATTGCATTCGTATCAGAGCTCAAGGGCTTGAATCCCACGTGAAGATTACCAAAGATGCCGAGGTGGCTCTCACTCCTAGTGGGGGGGGGTGTAGCGTGGTAGTGCCACGCCAACCGGTCGAAGGAGCCATGTGGCTTGAGCCGGGTCACCTAGGAATATGGGTGGATAGACGGGATGGCTTGAGGGTTGGAGACCCTCAAGCACCACAGTTTTGGCCTAATCGGCTAAGGATTCCATCGAATCTGTTACATTGAAGTAAGTGAGGAAATTGAGTTGTAGAAGATTCTGGTGGCCGACTAGAAATGAAGGTTGTGTGAGTTCCTGATGTAGTGAAAGGGGTATCCGATTGAGCACAACTCATGGGAACCAGAGGCAACCTTCAATGAGAGAGATACAAAGACTCTTGCGCAAGAGTATCTCAAGTGCCCTAGGGTGTCGTGCCTTCAACAATATGCCAATACATTTCTAGCATTCCGAGGACCTTGGTCTAGTTTGAGGGGCATCTGTGCCGGTTCTTTTTAGGTCGCAATTGAGCTCAAATATGCTTGACAACATGTGTGAGGAGGAGAAGCAAGCAAGCAAGCGAGAGAATGAGGGGTTGTTTCGTTTTCACCTCGTATAAAAATCTCCACATACGTCGAGAGGGTGGGTTTCATCCTCTCGGCAAAAGGCATGATGACGCATTGGCTGCATAGCCAATAGTTCACTTTTATTCAAGCTGATATTGTTGGTCCAGGCTTGCATAGCAAGAAGTGGAGACCACCAATTGATACCAGTGCACCTTGTTATGAACCGTTGCTAATGCACCTTGAGTTAAGTCTTTTTAATGTCTTGGAAGAAGAAATATTATTATGCATACCCTTGGTGCCTTTACATGCCTTTTTAGACTGTCAGCATCCTCTACCAAGGTCCGCATCCAACGTAATGTTAAAACCCTTAGCGCAATTACATGCTTTTCAACATCCTGCTCAGAATGAGAAAACAGAGGAAGAGCAGTAATTGTTGAAAAAAAATGCACTCTGGTAAAAACAAATGAGTGAGCCAACAAGCTGGGTTTGGTCATGGACAATCGTTCATCTAGGATCTAGATTGCTTTATCTCTCAAGCAACCAACCCGATATTGATGCGGGTCATGTCCGTGCACTGGCTCAAAGATCTTATTTGGTCTTGCTCCACGTGTGGTATGCATTGCCACGCTTTTCGCCAAGCGTGTTGTGCGCTTTTAATGCACCTTTTGAAATCTACCTTATTACGCCCGTAATTTTTTTTCTCAATGGCCGTCGGTTCACACCGTCCAGTCACTATCAAGCACGTTACCCTTGCATGTTAGCACTCCAACTTTGCTCTTTGCACACTAACGCATAAGCTTTTGGGAGCACACTGGCAGTCAGTGGTGGTGCATACAAGAGCCGAAAGGCCCAAACTAGGTCACCTTGGTGGTCATTAATGAAGACCTATCTTTGCTGCTAAGTGCATGCACCAAACTGCTTCGTTACAAAAACCCAAGTGGTTGGGTAAGTAGATGGTACATGTCAAAGGGCTGGCTAAATGTCTCTCCAGACCAATTGACTCCCCTCCATGAAACCACCCACATTTCGTAACAGTAGCGTGAATGGTTATGAATTCCTTTCCTCACCCACTTCTCACCCTCCATCCATGCACCCTATCCGTGAATCCATTCTCAGCTCCTTGATAGCCTCCCACTCCTTGCACTTTGCCAAGCTAATGCAACTACCATACTCTTGTCAATGGCTTGTGTCATGCATGCTTCACCTCCATGGTCCCATAACACAAAAGCACATGTACAATAAGCAAGAGCATCCAACCAAGAATTCTATTGTAATCCAAGATCCAAATGATGCACTTATCAAATGTCGTGGCAATCCGCATCGGCATCGTGGCTTTCCATGCAAACACCCCGTTAGCTAAGAAGAAAACATACATATGCCATTGTTTACTATCCCCACGACTGACATTTCTCCATCAAGCTCCTTCTAGTACACCAAGTTCATAGAATCCAAGACCATCGTAAAGATCACCGTCTAGCAAGGACTTTGTACCTCTTTGGAAAACCCCCCTTTCTTTTTATGTCTAATGGTATCTTTGTGGCGTACTGCGCAAGATTTTCCACTTAGTTTGATGGTGATAGAGAGGTACCTCCCTACCAGGAAAGGCTTAGGTAGAGCTAGCTAGTGTGGAAGATTGGGAAGTTAACCGTATCGTCTACACACATCATTTGGTAACAACATGAATGTGCATCTTCTTGACATAAAACAAAATTTAACCACATGGAACTAACTATTGTATAACACTGTGAATTTTGACATTTATGCTCTTGAATGGGATGTAGTTGACAACCATTGAGAGACAAGAGTTTGCCGCTTGTTTCATTGTTGTATTTGTCTTTGTGAGAATTTCTCGGGCTGGACCCAGTATGCATGAAATAAGTCCTTTCATTGTAGATTGACAGAGGTATGTTACTATATCTGTATGGTATAGTCAGGGCCATAAAATTCTTATCATGTTTTTTAAACAACTTCATTATAGTAGCAATGTGTATCAAGGAATTGTATTTGAGTTTATCAGTTGAGGACTTGTCCCCACCTTGACATACAGTTCACAGGGATTTTAGTGGAGTTGCTTGAGCATTCAACTCCTTCACTCTATTCAATTCTAGTGGTTAGATCTAGCTACCTTAGTAAGAAACGAGCCTTGGCCACTATTTCTGTAAAAACATGCCTAGAAGTTTTGTGAAATGGACAAGGGACAGTCGAACATGGTAGTGTGACACATGTATCTACACCTAGCTTGAATACTCTTGCCATTCGCATCCCTCCCAATACAAGTGTTGCCACAATGTACACTTCTGATGAAACCGGATTCGACATGTACTCCTTGTCCTCTCCCTCCCCCAATTTGATTTTCGACTCTTTCACTGAGCAAACCCTTGATTGTGGAGCTACCTTGCATTCTCTCAAGGATGCAGACAACACCACTCCTCTCCAGTCCCCCGTTCCTGTTTCCGGTGCCATTACGTACATGGTTGTCGAATGTTGCGCTCATGCAACACTTGCCTCTCTAGCCTCCATTCATGGTCTGGTCAACGGCCTCCAACTCCCTTCACTTTGCACCAACCTCCTTTCAGTCTGTAAGCTACAAGAAGAAGGAGTGCACGTCCATTTTCCTGCGTTTGGCACTCAAGCCCATATCTCAACCTCAACTGGTCGTCACCTTGCCACCATTCACCTTCACAACAACCTCTACCGCATCCGTGTACCTCACATCACGCATCCTTCTTCACGTGCACTCACGACAACCACCACCGTTTCTTTTCCATACCGCAATCTCTCCCACCCTCTCATCCTCCATCATCATCGTCTTTGTCACCCCAATTTCACCGCTTTGCAGAAACTATCCTCTCACAACATGGTCCTCAGACTTCCGCGATTTCCTCTTCTCCCACCTCTGTCTGCACCACCTTGTACCGTTTGCGTTTAAGGCAAACTTTGTGCGGCTTCTTACCCTCCCAAGCCCTCTCGTGCTCCTCGGCCTCTTGACATTGTCCACCTTGATCTTGTCGGTCCTATTTTCCCCGTGTCCCACACGAACCACTCGTTCTTTGTCACGATTGTCGATGATCACTCTCGGCTTGGCATGGCCATCCCTATTCGCTCCAAATCTGATGCTCACACTGCCTTCATCACTTGGGCCAACCAAGCTTCTGCCCGGTTTGGCCGCTCCATCGGTCGTCTGTGGTCCGATCGTGGTGGTGAATTTCTGTCCCGTCTTCTCGCAGATTATTGCGCCAGCTGCGGCATTGATCATCAAGTGATAGTCCCAGAATCTCCTGAACAAAACGGAGTGGCTGAACTTTGTAACTAGACCTTTCTCAACATCGTCCGTACCCGTCTTGCCCATTCTGTCGCCCCTCGCGACTACTGGACGTACGCTCTCCTCTACGCTTTACAAGTGCACAATTTCTACCCCTCCTCTCTCCTTGCCAACTGCACTCCCGCGGATGCATGGACAGGTTCCAAACCCGACGTCTCCAACCTTCGTGTTTGGGGTTCCACGGCTGATGTCCTTCTCAACAAACGAAAACACTCTCAACAAAACATGTCCAAGATCGATCCTAAAGCTGTTCTGTGCATCTTTCTCAGCTTTGCTCCACCATCTCCTGGGTATCTTTTCCTTGGCCCTACAATTGGCCAAGGGATGTGCAGTGTGGACGTTTGCTTTGACAAAACCTGTCCCTTTTTTCTCCACCAACAATCCGAACCCCCGCCCCTTGACTGGGTGCACTTTGGCATCTCTCCCTCCACCCTGCCACAAGTCTCCTCACCATCATCCTCCCCTACCCTTTCCTATGCCCCTTTAGCGCGTCCTGCTAATGACCCTTCCACTCCACTTTCGTCCACATCTGCAGCTGCTCCACCCCCACCTCCTTCGCTTCCTCGCTTTCCCCCTCCCACTCTTCCCAACCTACCCTCCTCTGATTTGTTTCTCCCACCCTCTCTGCGTCCATCTCCCACAGACTCCTCCCCCTCATCTGCGCCTCCACCTTCGCCTCCACCTCTGCCTCCGCCTTTGCCTCCGCCTCCTCAACCCTCTCCCTCCTCCTCCTCCCCTTTTCCTCCCCCCACACCGCGACGTTCTGAACGCATCCTTGCCAAACAGCTACTCCGCTCCCATGGGTCTTCCTCTTATCCCTCTCTTCCTCCTCTACCTTCAGGGGGTGATCTTGCTCTTCAAGAAGATAGACAAGAAGAGGTTGTAAAAATTCTCTTCACACACACTCCCCTCCCTTGCTGGTTTGCCATGGGTCCTCTGGCATCTGACCTTACGCACACCAATCTCCCTCTCCTCCCCCGTGCTCCACGCACCAACCATCACGCCATTCTCAGCACCACAGTTCACAAACAGCAACAGATTCCAGTGCCAACCACTTTTGAAGAAGCCATGGCTTGTCCACATGCAAATGAGTGGAAAAGAGCAATCGGGAGTGAGCTCCATGCATTTCAAGCGACCAACACCTACATTGAGGATCCAAGACCCTCCATAACAAACGTCGTCAAAAGGACGTGGCTCTTCCGCGTGAAAATGTTTCTCGGCAAACCCGTCGAGTTCAAAGCGCACTACATTGCAAAGGGGTACTCTCAAAAGATAAGGCATCGGCTTCTTCAAAACCTACTCTCCAACAGCAAAGTTAACTACATTTAGAGCTCTCCTCCACATCGCTGCATCACGTGACATGGAGTTGCATGCAATGGATATATCAACTGCCTTCCTCCACGGCAATCTTCATGAGACCATCTACCTTGAGTTTCCGAAGGGCTACCACCCGCCCTCTCCAAACAACGTTTGGCGCCTCCAACGGCCAGTCTATGGCCTGAAGAGTTCACCCCGAGAGTGGCATGCAAAGCTTCAAAACACTCTCATCAACCTTGGCTTTCATCCATCCCAATCTGATGCAAGTCTCTTCCTTCGCAAATCCACATCTGGTCGCTAAATTCTTGCATACGTCGATGACATGACGCTTGCATCAGACAACCTTGATGAGCTCACTGCCCTCAAGGAAGCACTCATGCAACGCTTTCAAATGAAAGGCCTTGGTGAACTCACTCAGTACCTCGGCATGGAGGTGAGTCGTGACCGAGCAACACGCACAATCACTCTTTCCCAAGAGTCATATTTCAAATCAATTCTTACTCTCTTTGGACATGAAGCGTGCAACGGCACGACAATTCCAATGGAAGCCGACCACAACCTCACTACACCGGCTGTTCCAACAACTCAGCCCTCCTCTCAACCTTATCCTGAACTTGTGGGCTCCCTCATGTACTCTATGGTCTGCACTCGTCTAGACCTTGCGTATCCACTAAGTGTTCTTTCTCCATTTATGCCCAATCACCCCAAATTCATACACTTCATATTGTGTGTATAGCACTAAAACATATGTTGAGGATGCTTCTAGGAAAAAAACCTAACCATTTGTTAATGTTTCTTGGAAATTGCTGGTTACAATTATGTTCACAATTAGTTCGGCGTACACGAACACAGGAGTTTCTCGGAAATTGATTGAGAAATGGATGAAATTGATTTTGTTTTAAATTGATTCTTTAAAACAATTGTCCAAAAACACTAAAACACATGCTTTTCTAACTTTGCACCTATTGTTTGCTTCAAGTTAAGTTCATGTTCTGATTGCAATAGCGTCACTGACGTATACTTGTACATTTTTCTACCATTTCATAATCGACGTTATTCCTCAAAGAATCAAGAGAAATGCTACACAGTCGTTGCGAATATTTTATTCGTCGACGCTCGACCTCCCCCCCCTCGCTTACCCGATCTTGTATCGAGGCTGTATTAGGAAGTGTATCAGGAGAGGGGGTGACTAAATACACATGTGAATTCAATTCACTTGTGTACATTCTGGCGAGTGCTCACTATACACTCCCCCAATACACTCATAGTGTTTGGGGAGGGGGGGGGCGTTCCTCATTCGTGCACACAAATTTTGTCAGCACATTTCGCCTACGAAACTTTGATTGCGTTTTGGTTATTAGTTCACACGTTCCAAACACCTTTGGATTCGAATGATCGACAATCAGTGTGAACTCTGAAAAAAATCCCAAATGAATTAATGTTTGTCTTGGATGTCTATTAGCGAGAATCTATCCAAGAAACATGTTAACTCTGGAGAGAGGGGATACATACCCCCCCCCAATCAAAATGTATCTGGATGGTGTATCGGGTTGTGTATCGGGAGAGGGTCCGTAACAATACACAAGTGAACAAATTCACTTGTGTACATTTTCGAGCGGATTCCTCATACACACCCTGATACACACTCCCAATACACTCGGTCGGAGGGGGGGGAGGAGACCTCTGGACGGGGTGTAGTTAGTTCGCAAAGTGTGAATAACGTTTAATGCTTATACTCGAGCCCTTGCGATATCAGGTTACCGGAACTCGTTGACTGACTGTGATCGATGGCTTTGATTAGGTTGCGTGTAGTGCACATTGTACACACATGTGTCTTCTTACGACTGTGTACCAGATACAGTTTCCGATACACTCTCCAGATACACTTTTTTTTTAGGGGGGAGGCTCGTCGTCCCCCCCCCCTCTAGTCAAAGTGTATTGGGGGAGTGTATTGGATAATGTATCTGGAGGGGCGCCAAATAATAACGCAAGTATATAAATATTCTTGTGTACATTTGCGACCGTAATACGATACATTCCCCAATACACTCCCCCGATAGACTCTGGGTGTTTTGGGCGGGGGATGATCGAAGTTCTCCCTGTCCTGGGTGTCGTTGCTTTTCAAAGATTAACGTCCTTGATCGAGAGTTGTACACATAAAAAGAGATACAGAAGTGTATTTGTGGTGACGTCCTCTAGATACACTTACCGATGCACTTCACACATACACTTCTCACTTGGGGTTGGGGGGGGGGTACCCTCCCTAACTTGAAAATGTATTGCAGTGGTGTATTGGACAGTGTATCTTGTGGGGAGCATATCTAATACACAAGTGTCTAAATACACTTGTGTACATGTTTGTGCTTCTTCACGATACACTCCCCAATACACAACCCCAATAAACTTGCGGTGAATTGGGGGGGGGGGGACTGTCTTGCAAGATCAGAAAATACATTAGTTTACATTTCTCCGGATCTCCACGATACACTCCCCAATACACAACCCCAATAAACTTGCGGTGAATTGGGGGGGGGGGGACTGTCTTGCAAGATCAGAAAATACATTAGTTTACATTTCTCCGGATCTCCACGATACACTCCCCGACACATTCACCAGATACACTCGGGGTAGGGGGGGAGTTGGCTTCGAGCGAATCTCGGAAGTGGGACTAGCGAACAAAATGTAAAGTTACCGGATGTCCATTTGAGTTCATAAGAATGGTGTATCCGCTACGTGTTCTTTTTTGACGAAACTATGTCAAACAGAAATACCCTTCACGAATGTGGAGGACAGAACTAGGCAAGTAAAACACAACGGATTTCATTTTGAACTTTTTGTAATAGCAATGTTTAGGAATCACGGTTACGGATTCCACATCCCCTTTGAATATTGAATTGTATCTGTTCACAAAGACATTGGTGATTTAACAAGTGTATACACGAATGTGGACTTCTAGGAAATGAAGATATTAGAGGAGTAGTATACATAGGTTACATAGTGTATAAAAATGGGACGATTAACCATAACTCTCTTTCTCACTTTGTCTCCCAGGGATAGTTTTCATATACACATTGGAAGGCTGCCAAGAGAGTCCTTTGGTACCTTCAAGCGAGAAAGACCTACAGACTCACGCTCGGTGGTACCAACCCCATCTTCCTACAAGGCTTCACCGACTCTTCCTGGGCAGACGTTCAAGCTGAATGCCGCTCCACCCAAGGCTATGCTTTTCACCTTGGTTCAGGACTCATCAGTTGGCGCTCCACCCGCTCCTCCTCAGTCTCTCTCTCGTCGTGTGAAGAAGAATTGTATGCCGGCACCATGGCTGCACAAGAGGCAAAGTGGCTTCGCCACTTACTCTACAAACTTGGACACCCACAACCTATACCGCTCTTATGGTGTGACTATCTAAGCGCCATTGCACTCACAAAAGACCCTGTTCATCACTCACAAACCAATCACATCGAACTCCGCTACTTCTTCATACGTGAGCTCGTACAAGCTAGTGAACTTTTGGTTCGCCATGTCACTTCTCATGACATCATCGCCGACATCTTCGGAGGCGCTACCTCGTGAACAACATCAAAAGCTATTCACTCATCTTGGACTCCATGCCCCTTTGGGAGACGTTCCGAGCCTTCTGGGCTCCTAAGGGGTGTGTCTGACTGTGGCCCAGTGGTCTTCACTAAGCCATTTAATTATGAGAAGTCTAGTTTGGCTCTCCTTGACTACAATCACAGTTTCATTGTGATTGTAGTCAGATATGCAATCTAACATGTCAGCAACATGGATTGGAAGAATCCGCTTAGGTGGCAGATTAGAGATTGCTGTAGTGTGCCTAGGTAGCAGATCAGTCCCTTCGTTGTTCTGAGTATATCAACACATTTGGGCTCATTCATCAATCAATTTTTCAGAAGTTCCACCTTCTGGAATGACCAATGTGTAGCTTTAACTCTCGCACGCGACCCTGAGTAGCGTAAGGCCTCGGACCAAGCAAAAGGACTGTGGGGGGGGGGGGGGTACGGCTCGACGGGGGTGCACATCGGTTCAAATGTTTGCATTTGGAAGATCAGATTTTGCAATTTAAACACAGTATTCACAAACAATTTGACTGTTGGATTAAGTAAAACTTAAGGAAGGAATGCAATTGCCTTTCATCGTTTAAAGGCGTTGAACCGTCGAGTCGCAACCGACTTTGCAGCCTTTTCTCTGACAAAAAATGGTGAGAATCGAGCCCGCACACGGCATTGATGCAAGATGTAACACCGATAAATGCCAATTCCACTTGTGATTCGCAACACATGTTGCGAAGATCGGACTCGCTCTCCGGGAGCCACATCAGCTCGTATGTTGGAAACCCGCCAAATCTGTGGCGGGAATGATCGAAATAACCACAATTTCGTATCAACCAAACGCGGCCTTGACCACGGGTCTGTCCTGACCTTGCTGCAGATGCATTATCCACGCCTTAGTCAATAGGGGAGCGTCAGTGCCTCCTCCGCGACCACAGCAGACCCCTCTATCCCTAGCGGCTGCCTTGCCACCTCAGAAGTCTACCGCAGCAGATATTTTGCCTCGCCGCGGCCACCGCCTCTCGCTGCGCAAAGCTCCCGAGCCGCGTTCCCCTGCTGACCCGCCAGGCCATCCCCCNNNNCCCCCCCCCCCCCCCCCCCCCCCCCCCCCCCCCATTCTCCAACCACCTAGCGAAGGAACGTGGGAAGGCTTTGCGCTCTTCGCGTCGCCCACAATTTGTCGCTTCTGCGATCAGCGCTATCGCCGCTCCCGCTCCCGCTCCTGTGCCGCATCGCACCGCATCGCATCGCTGCAGCTCCTCACCCGCGCAGCCGACCGGGAGCGGTCGTGCAAACGCATTCTCGCGTTGAATTATGCAGCCTTTGGAACCTCGCGGCTCGCACCCAGCCGTCCCGTCTCTCGTCGACCCCGACGGACGGCTGCCGCGCCATGGCAACCATGGAGGCCCCATCCGTCGCCAGCAAGACCGAGCGAGACTTCCTCCTCCCGCGCGCACGACAGTTCACCCATCTGCTCGAACGGCGTTGCGCTCGGCTCGAACTCGCTGCACCCTCCGCTGTCTGCTGCTGTTTCCCCCCGACTCACCTGCATGTTGCGCCTCCTTCTTCTCCGCCTCCTCCTCCTGCAGCTGCTGCCTGCTGCCACGCTCCTGCGTTGCGGCTGCTGCGGCTGCTGCAATGCAGCAGTCGCCGCCTCTGCTTCGTCGCAGCAGCCCAGAGGCGTTGGCCTACTGGGGCAGCAGAGCCTGCGCGACTCTTCTCACCCAGGCCCACATGCCAGCAGCATCACGACCACCACCGCCGCCACCGCCACCAGTTCAAGCCGTGGCGGAAGGAGCGGCATTAGCGGCCAGAGAAGAAGCGGCAGGAGCAGCAGTGGCGACAGCGGATGGAAGA
This sequence comes from Penium margaritaceum, assembly GCA_023375785.1. Classification (NCBI taxonomy): domain Eukaryota; kingdom Viridiplantae; phylum Streptophyta; class Zygnematophyceae; order Desmidiales; family Peniaceae; genus Penium; species Penium margaritaceum. The sequence continues at coordinate 15,962 of SZWC01021726.1, read as the reverse complement.
CGGAACGGAAGGAGACGAGAGCAGGGCTTGAAGAGGTTGGAGTTGAAACAGTCGGAGTGCGACAGAAGCAGGAGCAGCAGCGGCAGCAACAGCAGCAGCGGCAACAGCAGCAGCAGCAGCAGCAGCA
>SZWC01021725.1:30008-45317 GCA_023375785.1 Penium margaritaceum | reverse complement strand
ACACGCCACACCGCCACGCCACACCGCCACGCCACGCCACGCCACGCCAAGCCACGCCACGCCACGCCACGCCACACCACGCCACGCCACACCACGCCAAGCCATGCCATGGCATGCCATGCGAGCATGCATACCATGCGGAGGTGGGGGTCCCGTTGTCCCATTTCGACAGCACCGCTGGGTCGGCAGGGCCCTCATAGAAGATGTCGTCAGCAGCAGCGTGACGTGACTCTCTGACGTCACCAGCACCTCCATGCTGTGTCTGGTGTACGTGGCGCAGAGGCACACCGCTTCTGTCGTCTAGCGGGAGCTCCTGCTGCTGCTCTTGCTGCAGTAGAGCTAAGCTTTCATCCTCCTCCCCATGCCGCTGCCGCACCTCAAAGGCATGCCGCTGGGACGGCCGGATCATGATGCGGGGATTGTTGAGGCAGCAGACCTCTACTGCGCCAAGGTGCTGCGATCTGGTTTCATGGGGAAAGTGGATGAAGTCAGCGGAATACAGGAGGACGTGGGGGGACGCAGGAGCTGACGACTGGGGCAAGCAGCAGCAACGGGCAGACTTCAACAACACAAGTGAACACCGGCAAGAGTGAAATGGACGTTGGGCGTTTGGTTCGTGGCCAAAAGATGCTGCAAGAAAATCGTGATTGGTGGATCGGTCATTTTCTGACGGGTCCACCAATGACGAAGCGAAGATTCTGAGGGATGTCAGAATCGGACTGCCGGACTGCAAATCAAGAGGCCTTTTGGACAAAATCAAATCGGACATCACGGAATCTACCAAGCGACGCCAATCACGAAGACACGGACATTACGGTTCGGTCAAATCGCTACGGTCAGTAGGGATTGGACACATCCGTGCGAGACTACCCAAAGAACTAATCCCGGCTGCTAATGCGAAGGACATCCATAAGTAATTGTGGTCATTCCATGCGAAATGAGTTCTTAAAATTCTTTAAGAAGGAATTAATTTACAAAATAACTTTAAAAAACGATTTTTTCAGTATAATTCCCATATTTTCTGTATGGAAACATCGATGATTACCCAACATTGCTGAGGAATGCCACAATAGACCTCCACAACTGGGAAAAATCGTGGAATCCTTTCCTTATATACTAAAAAATAAATAACTTTAATTAGGCTGTCCCACGAGATAAAAGTTTGTATTCTTTTGCTCACTCACTATGTAACCCTGCGCATGCTTTGCGTGCAACACCCAAATCTTGTTTTTTCTTGTGTGTGTGGGTATTTTTTCCCTTATTTTTACCCCTGGTCGTAACCGAATGAGGCGAGGGGGGGGGGGGGGGGGGGGGGGGGGGGGGGGGGGGGGGGGGGAGGGGTTACCTCAGCACCCAAAAAACCCAAGAGTTGAACCCGGCCTCCCAAGTTTGTAAGTCAGTGAGGAGGATAGAGGCCGGGATGTTTCCACCATAAAGTGAAACGGGAGCTTAGGGATAATCGATGTTTTTTGTTGCAAAGGAGGATATTAGAGATGAGGGCCGAGGCAAAGTCGTCGTCAGTGGATTTGAGTTTGCACGCGTGCGTTTAGAGTTTTTTCCTAGAGAGCAGGGTACACACAAGCCATACATGTCTTTCGAAGGCTGTTAAAAAAGCAGCAATGATCTTGGCTGAGGGAGAGGAGGTTTGATCTGCCCAGCGTTCTTGCCATATGAGGTGGAACAGGGTAGCTTGGAAGATAAACCGAGCAGCATTACAACTTTGGGCTTTAAGGCGCCCAAACTTGTTTCCGGGGTTGAGGGGTACATCAGGGAAATGGGTATTGAAGAAGGTCTCCATCTGGTGTCGGAGAGGGTGTAAGCGACGGCAGAGGAGGAAGCAATGTTCTATTGTTTCCTTTTCCCCACAAAAGTGAGAGTCACTCATTCCGTTACGGCGGTGATGGGTGTGACTGGCAACTGGTATGGAGTGAAATAGGATCTTGTTCTATGCATCTTTGGGGCGAAGTTCTAGAGGGAGGAAGTAATGTTTCGCCCAAATAGCATGCCAATCGAATTGGGTGTCAGGGAATTTGTCGCTCCACTTTCATTCGTAGGATGGGGTGAGTTTGTGTTGTAAGAGGAGGCGGTGGTACACTGTGGTCAAGGGTAAGAGTCGGATCTATAGGATGGGATTGCAGGGCGATTAGGTAACCCTATCAGTCGGTCCTCGGAAGAAATGAAAACAAGGGTGATATTTTTTCCCTTGAACTTGAGATCCTGTAACCCATGGGTGGGCGCGGAGGGTGAGGTGGATAGGGTCTACTTCAACAGGTACAACTGATGAAAGTGAGGGATGAGGGAAGTGAAAGAGTAGTTTAATTGGCAGGCCAATCAGATCTTTGGTGGTGAAGTATGGGGTCTGGGTGTATGCGAGGGGGAAGGAAGATCCTAGAGCAAGGGTGAGCCTCCAAGAGTGGGGTATGCACTTCAGGAGGGCTTGAAGGGTGCGTTGTTGGGCTGTGGACCAGGATGATGGTGGGCGCGTGATGAGATCCCCGAGGGTGATCCCCTTAGAAAGAAGCCATCGTTCCTGTCTCTCTAATCCAAATGGAGTTCCCGTGTCTTTCAAGATGTACCTGTTGAAGGCAACGTACTCCTAAAAGAGTTCTTCAAAGACTGCTCGTGGGGGCTGAAAGGCTGGGTTCGATGCTATAATTTTCTTGAAAGCAAAGAGCCACTTAGCGTGGATTTCGGGAAGTTTCAGTCATGATATGGAGGTGAGATTTTCAAGGCGAATCCATAGCAACTTGATTCGCTTAATTTGGTGCAAAAACAACTACGCAAGGGTTGGGTTTAGTGGCCATGGAGGTGCGCGCAAGCACAAAAAGTACAAGTGTCTTAGGAGAGCGAGAAGCACCTCTATCGGGTGAGTTTCGCTAGTTGAGACTCACCCGGCAGGCCTGCGAGCGAGGCTCGCCGGTTCGCACACCAGGCGCAAGGGCAAATCGCCCTCATGCGCCAGAAAAGGGCCGGCTAGTCCGTGCCCTGCCCTGCACACTCTACGACAACCTAGGTCGTTCTCTTTAGCAAAACTAATCTAGGTGCCAGTCACGAAGTGCAAGTGTGACCCAGGGAAATAGCAAAGGACAAATGTAGGTCAGTAAAGAGGTAGCGAGGCAGTGCACCAGCACTAAGTGAGGAAAGAAGAGGGGGGTCATGCTAGCAGGGTGGAGGTGACCACACGTGTGGGACAGAGGAGTTGGAAGCCGTCACGGTGCATCGCCTCCCCTCTCTGCTCCAGCATGCCCTACGCACTCATGGCCATCCACAAGAAGACATGTGTACACTCAGAGATGAACACGCCCCCATGGACAGGAGTGCGGCACGCATGCAACCAAGATGTTGTAGTTGAAGTAGGAGGGACGAGGATGGAAGTGCCTTGGTGAGGAAGTCTGCTAGCTGGGCTTGACCACTGATAGCATGCACTTTGACTGTTCCAGCCTCTACCGCCTCACGAACAAAGTGATGTTCGACACTTCTGTGCTTCGTGTGTGGATGCAAAAGACAGTCATTTGCTGCAATGCGGCAGGCTGCTGAGCTTTCGCTATGCACAGGAACAATGGATGTGCGCACACCCTGTTCCTCAAGCAGACGTGCAAGCCAAATCCCCTCACATGCTACCTCACCCAATGCCATGTACTTTGCCTCAGCCACTTTGGGTGCCACACATGACTGTTTGGCGCTACGTCACAACACAAAAGTCACCAACACACAAAACAGAAATCCACCCCGACTACGAGCATCACAGTTAAGTGCATAATCACTGTCACAATACCCATCAAGAACAGGACCTGCGTCAGGGGCAAACACTAGACTGAGGGCAGCCGTGTCAGAAAAAATAACGCGATAGCTTCAGCAATGCTTTGTGATGCGTGCTAGGTTGTTGTTGACTGAACTGGGCAAGCACATTGACTGCGCAAGCAATTTCCAAACGTGTGGTGGAGGTAAGATATGAGAGACTTCCAGTGATCTGCCTGTATAGTGTGGGATCTGTGTCTGGGCCATATTCTGTGGTGCGCGCATCCAGCAGGTGTGCGGAGCCATCAGGAATCATGTGTTTGTGCTGGTGTGGGAGATGTTGCACCAAGTGCTGGAAACATTTTGTGAGGTGAGCAAGGAACCGACCTTGATGAAGGGTCAGGATCCGTGCTGTGCGGTCACGTGTGATGGTCATGCCTATGAAGTACTATGTCTCACTTAGGCCTGTCATTTTGTAGTGGGCTGTGAGCATTGCTTTGGCATGTCCAATGAGCGTGAGGGAAGGAGACAAGAGCAACAGGTCATCCACACACACCAGCAATGCAACAGGCACACCAATATCCCAGCAAAAGAACAGCGAGGGATCACATGTACTCTGTGTAAATCCGCCACCTTCTAGAGTCAGGCGGATCTCTTTGTTCCAACACCTCGACGCTTGTTTTAAGCCATACAAGGCATTCAACAAGAGCCACACCCTTTCTGTTCTTTCCTCAAAGCTCTCTTTCTGTTTGACATATAGTTCTTCTTCTAGTGGTCCATTCAAGAACGTATTCTTGGCATCCATCTAGTGAATGTCCCAGTCCTCTCGTGCGGCTAATTCCAGCAATGCACGACTGGTTGCATACTTACCCACGGGTGCATATGTGTCAATGAAATCGTGTCCCAAGATTTGATGAGAACCTTTGGCCACAAGTCGTGCCTTATACTTCTTAATCAAGCCCTTGAGGTTCCTTTTCAGTTTGAACACCCTTTTCTTATCAATGGCCTTGCGGCCGGGTGGCAATGGTACCAGCTCGTACACCTCATGTTCCAACAGTGCATTAAGCTCAACGACCATTTCCTTTTCCCATTCAGCGGCATCTGGACGCCCCCTTGCCTCAGTCATTGTCAGTGGTTTGGTTGCACTGTGGTCCAAGGATGCGGTGCCGACAGTGTTATAGAATTGCTTGTAGTCAACTCTGGGGAGGTCACGCAGAGATCGTCGGACTGGTTCGTGCGACGAAATTTTTGTGCTTTCAGTCTCAGCTGGAGGGGACAGAGGCTTGAGGCCTGGAGGTGCCTGAGAGGCACTGGAGTCCGTGCTGGCCAGATCAGTGGGTGAGAGCAAGTCTTTTGGCACGGGAGTGGCCATCTCATTGTCTCGCACTGGTCAAGGCGTCCGACCCGCATCTCGTGGTGGGGAAGACATGAAGATAGGCAAACTCACATACTCTAGGTAGTGATGTTGTGTGGATAGCGAGGGAGTGTGATGCAGTGTACGGAACACCTTGTAGGGCATGTGTTCCAAAAAGGAGGCATCGCGACTTCTGACAAAGCTGTGATTTGTGGGATCCCAAAATCTCCAAGCCTTCGAGGCGTGGCAGCCCCCAACAAAGACACACCACCGACCACGCGGAATCAGTTTGTTGTCTCGTTGTGGTGGTGCAAACAGGACGCATGTCATTGTGTCCCACACCCTCAACCGACAACACTTCCCCCGACCCAGTCTTCACACCCTCAACATCAGGCGTGGCATGCAGTGTGACAAACAGCTGGCGATGCGGGGACGTGTGATGGGATGCAGCAGTGTCAAACAACCACTCATGCATGGGGAGTACGTGTGATGTAGTGATATGAGTGTGCCCTAACTTCTGACCTGGCAGCTGTGGAATGGCAGTTGACTCAGGTGGATGTAGCTCCATGGGCGCATTCCACCTTGGTTTAGGTGGCAATGTTAACGGTTGCTGAGGCTCGGCAGTCTCAAAGTACATCCTCTGCGTCCATGCTGGAAAAGGTGCGGGTGCACTGAAGTACTGTGGCATGAAGCTGGATCCCTGATACACGGAAGGAGATAGAGCTGGTGCTGATGGGTACACAGTTGGCTGCATCTGTAGTGGACCAAATGTCGCCACCCCAACGGGTGCTGGCGCACGAGGCCCTGATGGGATAGTCCATGATGGAGGCTGAAGTTGCTGACCGTGCTGCTGGAACGGAGCAGGTGGCTGTCCCACTGATGGGCGTTTCTGGTGCATGGATGGGGTCATGAGATGCTAAAGAGTCAGGCACAAGCGTAAGTAGTGGCCCGGCTGTTTGCAGTAGTTGCAGGTGCAGTTTCCCACGCCTTGACCACGCCCGCGTCCCCTGCCTCCTCCGCCGCCATGGCCTCCTCCACGGCCACGGCCTCCCCCGCCTCCCCCAACCGGGTGGTGGTGCGAAGGAAGAGAAGTTCCTCCTCCCTGATGCACAAATGCGCTAGCTGCTGCGTCCTCGTCTTCGCGTGCCACACCTTTTCGGATGTCTTCATAGTTGCGCATCTCCTCGAACACCTCTTCCAAGTCGGTGTTCTTGATGTTGCTGACTTTGAGCTTCCGAAATAGACCACGCCGAAAATCTCTGTACGGTTCTCCCAAGTGGAGGGAGATGAAAAGAGCCGTCCCCTGCTCTTCCTTTTGCGTGGCAAGGTATCGCCATGCATCAGGGGGCCCAGAGTCTCCGCTACGAGGGTTTTCGGGGTCCTCGCCCTTGCCTCCAAACCAAAAATGACGTATGGAGTACTGCTGGTCCTTAGGGAGTGCGCGGACCAGAGCATTGAATGCACTGAGGAGCACCCACAAATTGGTGTTATCCGGTGGCACAGCAAGGTAATAGTCCTCAAGGCTTTGCTCCGCTGCCCAAGAGAAGAAGACGTCCTTCCAGGACAGGAAATCGCACGCACCGAGCAGTGGTGGCACCAGGTCTTTCTGGGAGAACACTCTACTCATATCGTCCCACGTCATTGCGGTGGAAGTAGCACTGGTGGCATTGCTGGCGGCGACGCCGACGCCGGTGATGGTGCCGGCGTTTGTGCCGGCCCCTCCCAGCACAGATTCTGCTGCCCTTATAGCACCGTTTAGACAGACGAAAGGTCAAGAAGCGCGTGTGCGCTCCGCTACCCTCTTGTTGCTGTTGAAGAGAAGTTTTGGCAACAATTTGCCGGGCCCACTTTGGGCCCATATTTCTGCCATGAGCCCTAAGCTCGATAGGATTCACCGGTCTTGAGCTCTGGACATCTAACAGGCCTCCTTTGACTTGCAACCGTCCTCTCAGGGCCGGAAGACCGCGCTGTCACCCTTGGGGAATGGCGACCGCGCTTGGGCTCTCTCTTTCAAGCCCTTTTTCTCCTCTAGCGTCACTCCCCTCTCTTCTGCCGCCCTCAGTGCGCGGCCTAGGGGAGGACATTCCTCGCCACTAGATGTTTGTGCAGCCTGCTTTTGCGGTAGCTGCACGGTTCTAGGCTCGCACTTTGCTCGGCCGCCTACATTTTTCACCAGGACAGACCTGATTCACCACTATTTGACGTCAAACAGGGCTCTGATACCATGAGAATCTCAAGGCGAATCCATAACAACTTGTTATGCTTAGTTTTGTGCAAAAAAAACTATGCTAGGGTTGGGCTTAGCGGCCATGGAGGTCCGCACAAAAAGAAAAATACAAGTGCCGTATAAGAGCGGGAAGCACCTATATCGGGTGAGTCTCGCTAGTCGAGACTCACTCGGCGGGCCTGTGAGCGAGGCTCGCCGGCTCGCACACCAGGCGCGAGGGAAGATTGCCCTCATGTGCCAGAAAAGGGCCGCCTAGCCTGTGGCCTACCCTGCACACTCCAGCACAACCTAGGTCGTTGTCTTTAGCAAGACTAATTTAGGTGTCAGTCATGAAGTGCAAGTATGACCCAGAGAAATAGCAAAGGAAAAATGTAGGTCAGTAAAGAGGTAGCGAGGCAGTGCGCCAGCACTGAGTGAGGGAAGAAGAAGGGGGTCATGCTAGCAGGATATAGGCGACTACGCATGCGGGACGAAGGAGTCGCAAGCCGTCATAGTGTGTCGCCTCCGATCTCTACTTCAGCATGCTCTGCACACTCACGGCCATCCACAAGAAGAGACATGTACACTGAGAGATTAACTGGAGGGATGTGAGAGGAAGAAGTGGCCCTATTCAGGGAGGTCTTGGGAGAAGAGGAGTGATGGTTCTCAACACGCCGTGTAGCGGGACAATGTTGTTTAAAAACAGCCGTGCTGTGCCTTCAGTGGTGTCCGTGGTCATCGTCGGGATAAAGTGGGATATCTTGGAAAACCTGTGCACAACCACAAGGATTACATCATATCTCTCAGGTGTGACCAGTAGTCTAGTGATGAAGTCCATGGAGATTTTGGTCCAAGCTTCCGTTGGAATGGAGAGCGGCTGCAGAAGTTTGGGTGGCCACGTCCGACGAGATTTTTGTCACCGACTGGCGTACCACGATTATCAGAAGTTGGCCACGTCGGTCTTTTCCAAAATTTCCACGAGGACCGGTGTCGTGGCATTCTTTGCGCAACATGCAGTGATGTTCGTTGTTTCGAAGGTACAACCACCTGGCAAGTAAATCATCGTCGCCAATAGGGTGCATTGTGACAGAACTTGGACTTGTATCTGTCATGTTGGCCGTAGCCTTGTGTGAATAATTGCTTGACAGTCAGATCTCGTTGTAGTTGAAGTGTCGATGCCTCAACCATTAAGTTGGGTTGACGGCCGAGTGCATTTGCAGGGCTGGTTTTGCCTGGCTTGCATACGATATCGTAGGCGAACCCGGATTTGAGAACTCCATCCATCAGCTTTGATGTTGACTGAGGTTTAGCAGAGTTCTTAGGTTTTAAAGCACATAATGGTCAGTGCGTACGACGCATTGGCGGCATTCAAGACATCATTGCCACGTCTTAAATGTATGTACAACTGCCAGCATCTCCTTCTCATGTACGGCGTAGTTGAGCTCGAGCTTGCACAAATTCTGCGACATGTACGTGACCGGTTGCTCTCGTTTGCTATGAACCTGTAGGAGGACCGTGCCAATGGCTCAGTTGGAGGCGTCCGTAGCCATGATGTTTTCAATCGTTGGATTAGCCAATTGCAGGGCCGACGCCAAGGCTAGAGCATTCCGCAAAGCAATGAATGCTTCTTGTTCACTGTCTCCCCACTAGTTCTCTTCTCGAGTGAGGTTCAAGAGAGGCACTGCCACTCGGGCGTAATCCCGAATGAAACACAGGTAGTAACTACAGTAGCCGGGGAAAACTTGAACGTCGCGGACCTTGGTCGACGTTGACCAATTAACAACTGCTGCCAGTTTTTTCGGATCCATGGTGACCCGTCTGTCGTTGATGATGTGACCCAACAGCTCGATCGAACGGTGACTGAAGTTGCACTTCGAGAGTTTTCTAATGAGTTTATCTCTTTGTAAAACTTTGAGAACTTTTTAGAGATGTCCATCGTGCTCCTCGGGGGTGCAATTGTACAACATAATGTCGTTGAGGTATAACACGACAAATTCATCAATGTACGAGCGGAAAATGTTGTTTATTGCCGCCATGAACGTCCTCGGGGAATTTGTGAGTACAAACGACATGACCGTGAACACAAAATGCCCATAACATGTTCAGAACGCCATCTTCTTGATGTCAGCGCCTGCCACATGGATCTGGTGGTAACCGCTACATAGGTCAATTTTGGTTAACATTTGAGTTCTTCAGAGTAGGTCTAAAATTTCGTCGGCATGGGGGAGAGGATAGCGGTTCTTGATTGTAGCATCTTTCAACGCCCGGTAGTCCACGCACATCTGTGTCTCACCAGTTTTCTTTTTTTATGAATGGTACTGGTGCGTCATACGGTGACGTGGATGGACGGATGGTCGCTCATCTGATAGGCCCCTCCAACGGTGGGTTTCGGGTTGATGCGATGGTTGATGTTGCATTGAGGTGGCAAGGTTTTTGGGAGTACATCAGGGAAAACGTCTGTAAACTCTCGGATGAGAGGTGCAAACTCCTTGGGAACGACCGAGAACTTGGTTGATGCTATTGAGGCCGATGAGGCTAATGAAGCTGATGAGGCCGATGAGCTATTAGTTACCACTTCTGCTTCCTTCATTGGCTCGAGGTGCAGGAGCCACGTGCGAGCACCTCTTTGCAGGGAGTGTTTGGACACATTGAGCGGTATCGGCTACACATGTTGTCGCTTCTTTGCTGTTGCGGTTTCCTCTGCTGCTTCCACCTTTGCTACTTCTGCTGTCATCTTCCGCCCCATGCGCGGAAGTTGTCGCTTAGGGCCGTTGATTTCTACATAGAAGTTGCCACTATTCCAATCAATCTGTGGATTGTGCTGGTAAAGGAAATCATGTGTGAGAATGATCTTGTGATTACTCATTGGACATGACCTCCATAACGTCATGTCCCGCAAGTATCCGACCTGTAGTCATAGTGGTTCTCAGATTCTCCGTATTCACAATCTCCACTCGAAGGTTTTCCCTTCAAACATCCCGGGTTCAGTCTGCAAACCCAGCTTTCGAACCCTGTTGTTGCATAAAAAGATGTGAGAGGTCTCTCCATCCAATAGTGCCGGTACCGTTTTGTGAATCTTGCAACCTCGGGTTGCACTTTTAGCAGCATTGCCTGTTGGTCGTCCTCGTACCCCTTGTTAAACATAGCAATCTCAGAAATCCTCTGCGAGCCATTCAGATGGACAATCTTTCAGCACAGATTGCTCCTCTTGGACAAGACTCACGCCTTGCACTCCCGCCCTTTGTCGTTTCCCGACTCATTTCCCTGCTACTTCCCCCTTTTTTGGCCTGCTCCTTGTTTTGGCAGTTCCAAATGATATGCCTGAGCTTTCTACAGTTGTACCAGGTACGCATGTCTTCTTGGTTGACGGCGTTCATTTCCATCGGAGTCGAGGAGTCCTGGATCTGAGTATTGTAGTCGGCAGTGTCGATCTGTTCTGGTGCTGCAATCGTCCGCAGTAAGTCAATCTGGATGCGGAAGATGGCGATCGCTCCCCAGATTTCCCGTTTGAGGCCATTGTTGTATTGAAAACAGAGTTTGTCGGTGGCGATGTGTGCACCAGTGATGATGTCGCGGAATCTCAACGTGTACTCTGCCATGCTAGATTGCTGACGGAGGCGCTAGAATTTGTGTGGAGCATCAGAATTTTTGTTCAGCCATCCAAAGCGTGCAAGAATCACACAAAAAACTTTGCTCTAGTCGGTTGGTGGTGTCAGCACGTCTTGCCATTGTGGATTGATCTTCTCCAAGGGCAGAATGCCTGTTATTGACAATGCAAGACAGGCACCGTTGGCCGTCGATGAGGTCCCGATGTTCTCTTGCTATCGTTGGATGGCCTTGAGGTGGAACCACCAACTCAATGCCGTGTCACGCAGAAGCGCAGCCGTGAGGTCAATGTTCTTCTGATCGGAGTTAACCCCAGCAGCAATGAAATATACCTCCAAGCCCATTAGCCACATCTGAACCGTCCTTCCTTTGAAATTTGCAGGATCGAACGGTTCAGAGGGGTCCAGCCAAATCGTGGGTTTGTTCGAGAGTTAAGTATTTCTCTTGATGAGCCTCGCCTCTCGCGCACTTTTGTTGCAAAGAGCCTGCATCGCAACATTGAGATGTTGGAGAAAATGGCCGTTCATTCCCTCGAGCACGGAGATATGGTTCGCCAATTCCTCGTTGATCCGTGTATGTCGTCTGGTGCAACCTATCGTTCCTCTTACAGACGTTGAGGCTGTTGGTAAGGTCGGCGGGTTTACCGCCGTCGGATCAGTGGCCGGATTGGACATTGCAACCGTTGGGACTGACCCAGCTTCCACATATCTTACCATGGCAGCATTCGTCGTTGCCTTTGGGGTTCGCGTGTATCGTCACGTTCTGCTCATCCATCACCCAGGTCGTCGCCACATACCCACTTCTGGTCGTCGGGTGCTCTCGCTTGCTTCACGTTGTAGTCGCAAAGTCTGTGAAGTCCTGACGTGCGAGATGCGCTGTCGACTTTTGCAACGCAGTCCTCCAAATGAGTGAAGAAGTCAGATGCCTCTCTAGCATCGCTGCGATCTAATACTAAGTGCTATGCCGAACGGAGCGTGGACGGTGAACACGTGTGAGTTGCACGACAGAACATGATTTGAAAATTTGGAACACTTGAGAAATATGTAATTAGGGGTAAGTGTACTTTGATGACAAGTGTCGAAACGATCAAACAAATACATACAAGTGTCAAGTCACAAATGAGACAAAGTCGGGGTCATCAAGTCGATTGTCGAGCAACGCGTGTGGATTCACGTCGTGAGTGGTCAGATCAAGAAGCTCCACCAAGGAATTGAAGGCTTCAAAGATCGACGGCAAAGATGCAAGATGCATCTTTTTAAATCTCGATAAATCATGATGCGGCGAGAAGTTGTCCGAAAGGCCGTGACACTCCTGTAGATGTTCTCGAAAGTGGTTGAATTTTTCAAAACGTGCGAGAAGGAATCGCTAGAGGACGAGGCAGGTGGCCGGATTGCCTTTGACCTTCGGAGAAAAAATTGGGGTCTTTACACGAGGTTGGCTATTTGTGTGATGACATCAATACCCACTTGGAAAGTTCAAGGGCTCGTGTACGTCTGGTTTGTAACACTCATTGTTGAGTGCAAGCTTTAAATCCCCAAATTACGAACGGAGATCATCACGCACATTAGGAAGTAATGGTGGAAATTGGTCGAGGATGTCAAACTTTGAAAATCGATTGACGATTGAAAGGGGACCCTCAGCCGTGACTTTAAGCGTCGGCCATCGATCGGTCGAAGATCAAACAAGGAGAACCTTCTTGGAATGACTCCTCTAATGCCCCGCTACTGCAGGGCCTAAGAGGAGACATGTATGTCTTTCAAACCAAACCCCTCATTTTTCCAAGTCGACAGATCAGGGGATATTTTGTAACAGAACGTGGTCCGAGGGTTGCCCTGTGCACGATTCTGTACATGAAAAATGGTACGAACATCAGATACAACCGGTTTTGGCGCAACGGTAGCGCAGTCTGTTGTAAAACCGTTACATTGGTATCAGAGCCGGAGCGCATGGGTTCAAATCCCGTGGCCAATTTGAAGCACAATACCACCTTGATGTCACACCATGGTACCTGCGGGTACACATGGGAGAGCAGTATCGTCAAGACATGGGTCTCACATGCTGAGGAAGCCTGGCCATTGGGACAGTAGCGTGGTGAACGACAGGACGGCAGGTTGCTCCGTGGGGGTTGGGCTCGCACCATAAGGGTGTCAGCGCCACTTACGGAGGACCACGTAGGGCTTGGGCACCCCGTGACGTGGAGGGCTGGCGTGCACCGAGGACTGTGTCAGGGTTCCAAGGGGGAGGAGTGTAACAGAACGCGATCCGAGGGTCGTCCTGTGCACGATTCCGTACATGAATAACGGTACGAACACTGTACGAATACAACTGGTTTTGGTGCAACGATAGCACAGTTCATTGTGAAACCGTTACATAATTCTTACGCGTTATAAACCATGAAAAGAGGAAGAAAAAAAACGGGAATGTATGAAAATTTATTGTATAAATGGGAGCACTTTGATTATGATCAACAAAAGCTAAGGACGACTCAATGAATTCCTGTTGCCAGGAGGCCAAACTGAAGTTTTCTGGCTCCCAAATCCCCGGATTTAAACATCCAATATCCGACAGTCCTTTTTTCCATTCCAAAACAACCACATAATTTGATTGTTTCATTGTGCACAATGTGGATAGTTAACAAGTGGATGTTTGATAGTAAAAGACAGTCTGGGAAATTGGGACACTGGAGTAATCTGAAATTAGCAATGAGTGCACTTTGATGTCAAAACTGCTAAGCACATATACAGGATGGTATAAACAAGAATAAGGCATACTGGGGGACTTGATCTCGAGCAACGTGTACGCGGTGAAGTCATGGAAGGTTGCTTGAAAAAAACCTTGTTGTGTAGCCGGATGGTTTTTGGAACATCAAGATGCATCTTCATGAAAGTTGACCACCTTCGAGAAGTACATTGAACACAATTGAAAGTATGATGCGGTTTGTCATAGTGTTGTAGACACTCCTTGAAAGTGGTCAAACTTGTTGCAATACTTTAGGGCAGAAAAATAGAGTTCGGGGCAAGTGGAAGTATCTACTTGGCCAAACAGCGTACAAAACCAAAGATCAATGCACAGTGGACCATCAATGTACGGAAAAAGTTATATTGGACACAACATCAACACTGCCCCCTGATCCACAGTCAGTCAACCCACATACACAAAAGAAATGAGGACATGCAAGCCCGACAGCAAGAACAGCACAATTGAAGAAGTTTTTGCTGAGAGCCTTGGTGAGGGAATCAACCCTCAGTGATCGTGTGTCTTCCCAAGCGACTCGAACGATTTTATCAGCAATGCAAACACAAACTAAATGATGATCCATGATTGTATGCTTAGTGCGGGAGAGGTGCATGCCATCATTATCTGTAATGGCTTTTGTGCTTTGGCTTTTACAGTGCAGGGTGATGCAGCGGATGGAGAGGCGTAGCTGCTACAGCAAGCGGAAGAGCTAGACAACTTCGCACATACCTGCACCAAGGGCCACGTACTCAGCCTCTGCTGTGCAATGGCTTTTGTGCTTTGTGTGCCGCTCTTCCACGAAACATTAGTTCCACCAATCAGGAAGACATATTCTCTTCTATTCTATGCATCAGTGTCATGTGCCCAGTCACTGTCAGTAAATGCATCCATGGTGAATGAGGGTTGTGAACTCAAGTACAGCCCTGTGCGTGCCTTAGAGAATGCGTAGTGCGCCACGTGGAGCACAACCTAAAGATGACGCTTCCTAGGACACCGGGAGAATTTGGAGAGAAATTTCACAGAAAAGGTAACATCAGTGCAGGTAAGGGTGGCAAGATGCATCAAGGAACCAATGATCCTTAAATAGCCGTTAAGATCGACTCTCTCCTCCAATTTTAACAAGTCTGGTGACTTTATCCGTGCTTGGACCACAGGGATCATGGGGGTGGAGGCTGAAGGGACGAGTTCTTGAAGGGGCGTAAATCCCTCTCCTAAGTTGCGGAAATATGCAGCCTGGTGAACGTGTACTGTACTGCACGAGTGATCGTGCTCTAGCTCCATGCCAAGGAAGACACAAACAGGGCCGAGATCCTTGATCTTGTACGCTGACTGTAGTCGGGTCTTTACAGAATGGACTATTGCAATGTTTGTAGAGGAAAACAGAAGGTTATACACATAGACAAGGATAGCAAGAAGAGGTGTAGAGGGCACACTCAAAACAAGGCAGGGTCAATAGTACTCCTCCGGAATCCACCTTTCTCAAGGCTGGAGCAGATGTGCCCAAACCATGCAGCAACCGGATGGAACAGCCAAACTGTTACACACACACACATACACACACACACACACACACACACACACACACACACACACACACACACACACACACACACACACACACACACACACACACATACACACACACACACACACACACACACACACACAC
>SZWC01021725.1:1639-18482 GCA_023375785.1 Penium margaritaceum | reverse complement strand
TCTCTCTCTCTCTCTCTCTCTCTCTCTCTCTCGTCAATCACCTGTATCAGTGATGTAAGTGTGCAGCAAGGCCAGAGGTCAGCACACAACGCTGACACATAAACCAACATTGGTAACATACAAAAAACCAATGAACAAGTATCTCTCCTTATCGTTCCGTAGCTACCACACTCAGAGTTTTCTAAGGGCATTCATCCACTCCGAGCGTCAACGTTACCTTCTACAAACGTCGGCCGCTCAAGACTTCCTCGACATAAAACGGAAGTTCTTTGCTCGCCTTCGAGCACGCGGCTACCTTCGGAAATTTCTTTGTCTTGTTTTTTCACAGGTTCTTTGCGCCCATCGCCAAGAAGGGACTCTTTGTTTCTATAGCAACAACAGTCCTGCCTCACAGTCAACGACGCACAACCTCTGGTTTCAAAAAGCCTCATCAATCCAAGAGCATAAGGGTTCAATCTAGGTCTACATTTACCACATTCTTCATGTCGACTTGACTCAATGCATCCGTGTTCTCGAGTTTTACTTCCTTGGCATGGAGATTGCCTAGAAAAATTAGGACCTATATGTTGGTTTGTGTGGCTTCCAACCGAGCGACGACCATGGTGATTATGCGTATACCCCACACTAGTGGTATGGAGAAGTAGTAATGGAGAGCGCGATGACATGATCCCTCATGTGGACCCGGCTGGCACCTCAGTACCGACAGGTGGTGGCTCCACACACCACTAGCAGCCATACAGCTGCCACGTGTTGGTTTCTTGTCTCACATCTTTCACGTGTACTCCGTTGTGTCCTCTCGGCGTGTGTACATCGGCGTGCAGATGACTGACGGTAAGACGCAACGCTGATGGAGTGTCGCCCGGTGAATTCGACGCACGCTGGGGCCTACGCGCAGTTTACTGGAGCCTCCTCCCTCCTTCATTCTCAGCTCCATCGACAGACCTCCTCGGCAGTCCTGCCGCTGACAGGCATAGTCACCGCATATGCTATCTGCACATGTCCAGCACTGTGTTTGATTGCCCTGTTGCGTTCGCAGTGCTATGTCATGCTTAGGGTCCAAGTTTCATGATTTTCTGACACTGTTGGTACCCGGGGTTAGCGTAAACGTTGCCTGGGCTTCGGCAACCGTAACTCCTCACTGCTATTTTTCTAGCTGATTCTGACCGCACAATTGTATTTGCAGCGTATGTATGGTATGGTCCAGTTTTGAGGCAAAACAGATGATGCCCGAGATTTGGGCTGTCGGCCGTCTAGCAGGGCTCACTGAGAAAACTCTGCCTGCCACAGAATAGGTCTATTTTCTTATTGGCTGGTTACCTGAGTAACAAGCTCTACATAGCTGGGGGAGAGCTAGAACTTGGAGGGGTCTCCAATTATTGCTCATTCTCCACTCCAAATCAGTCACTTCCAGTTTTCAGCTGCTTTCTGGCGCTAACACTGGCGCGCGCATTTCTTAGTAGCTAACCTAGAGCACTTCAACTTTTACTCTAGGGCGCCAGACTGAGAGGGCAGCAGACTAAGCAACGAGCGTGGAAGCCCGCACAGTGCATCAATAATGCTAATTCCCCAACCTGTGCTCTAGCACAGTTCCCAGCTTGGTATCAGAGCCAGAGCGTAGCAGCAGCAGCAGACGACTGGCGTACAGGTGCCTGACTACGTCGGCAGACCTCCATACGCGCCAGTGTAGGGGAAATGCTGCCAGATTTTTTCTGGTAGCATTGACCCGCCTGGTGGCGGCGTCAGAGTTTTTCCCACGGCCACTCGGCCAGGGGAAATCCAGCCGGATTTTTTCCGGCAGCACTGACCCCCACGCGTGACGCAAGGAGGTGAGCGGTAGGCCGCGTGAGGCCCCTGCTCGGGACGACACATGTGGCGACGTCATCCAGGTGCACTGACTAGCAGCAGCAGCAAGCGGCAGCAGCAGCAACAGCGAGCAGTGGCAGCAGCATCCAGCAGCAGCTATGCGCAGTAGCAATAGCCAACAGTAGCAGCAGCTTGCAGAAGCAGCAGCCCGCAGCCGCAAGCAGCAGCACCAGCCCGTAGATGCAAGCACCAGGAGCAGCCAGCGGCAACAATAGCGGCAGCTCGCAACAGCAGCAGTAGCAGTAGCAGTGAGCAGCAGCATCAGCCAGCTGCAGCAGCAGCAGCAGGGAGCAGCAGGCAGCAGCAGCCGGCAGCAGCTTACAGCAGCAAGTGCAGCACCCGCCAGCAGCAACAGCAGCTGCAGCTATGACCAGCTGCAGCTGCGAGTAGCGAACAGCTCGCAGCTGTAGTTGCTTGCTGCTCGCAACGAGCATCAAGCGGCAAGCAGCAAGAAGCCAGCTCGCTGCTCGCAGCTCGCTGCTCACAACGAGCAACGAGCTTGCTGTGACCAAAGAACAGCAAGAAAAAAAAGGGAAACGCTAAAAAAAAATCCCCCACCCCGCAGGCGGCCCTGCAGCGGCTACAGTCACCACCATAGCCGCTGTAGCATCCACAGTAGCTGTTGAAGCTTGCATGGCTGTAGCAATAGCAGCAGGAGTCGCGGCAACTGCAGCAGTAGCAGCAGCCGCTGCAACCACAACAGTCGCAGTAGCAGTAGCATCAACAGCAGCTGCAACATCAGACCACCAGCAGCAGTAGCAGCGGCAGCAACAGCAGCCGTAGTAGAAGCAATAGCTCCCCTGCAGTTGATGAAGTAGCGGCTCTTGCAACAGTCACTGCTGATGTCAGCCTTCTTCAGCTGACGTCATTACTGACATCATTGCTATAGTCATAAAAAAATATAGCTTACAACACGAAACTTGCAGATAACACATCGGCAGCTACTAATGACAGCCATCGTAGGCTGACGTCACTACTGACGTCACTACTCACATCAGTAGCACAAAAAGGGGGTACAAGGAGACAACCATGACAAAGAACGAAGAGGAGTCCTCCTCTGTGGGAGGACCCCCCTTCCTACAACAACTGCATCAGTTGCAGCAGTAGCAGTAGTAGCTGCTGCTGCCGCCACTGCAACAGCAATAGGAACGACAGCAACAACGGCTGCAGCAGCAACAGAACAGCGGCAGCAACAACAGCAATAGCAGCATCAGCCGCCATAGCAGCAACAGCAGCAGTAGCAAAAGTAGCAGCCGTAGGAGTAGCAGCAGCAGCCACACGAGCAGTAGGAGCAGCCACAGGAGCAACAGTAGCAACAGCAGCAACAGCAGCAGCAGCAGCAATAGCAGCAGCACCAACACCCTGCAGGCTCTCTTGTAGGTCATGGTGGCTCGAATTCCAGCTCAGCCTTCCTCACCCTCCTCCCCTAGGAAGCGCGAGTTGCGTAGTCGCTAGTTCCTCTCTACCCTGCATGACAGAGTCCGTGCTACTATCACGTCTTGTACCTCCATCAGTCTCGTCCCCTATCGCACCTTACTCCCCTGCTCCTCTTCATGATGATGTCGCCTGGCTTGATGATTGACAGGCTCGTTTTGCACCTCCGTCCACTTCGTCAGCGTCACTCGTCCAATGCCATGTGACTGTCAGCGACCTGGCTACACCAGTCTAGGATCCTTTAGAGACCTTGATCATTGAATCCCGGGCCACGCATCACATGACGGCCTCGCGCAAGGCTTTCAATGTTCTTGGTCCCATCACCGATGTCACCGGGGTTTGGACGGGTCCTGGTCAGGTGTTATCCGTTCGTGGTGTCAGCGTCGTTCATTTTCATGGTCCGGCTAGTGATATCTTCCTAAATGATGTTCTCTTTGTCCCTGACCTTGAGCTCAGCCTCCTATTTGTCACCACCCTTGATCGCATGAGCAAGGACATTCTGCATTTGCGTGGTGTGGGCACAGTGTCATTGCGTTTGTCCGGTCGTGTCGTTTTGTATGACACCGCCCGTGGCAACTTGTGGCACGCACCGCGCCTGTCCGCTTCTACCTCTCTCCCCTCCTCGTCAGCCGACACCGGCCACGTGCTTGTCACTAGCATACTGTCTCCGTAGCACACGCATCTCATGCATTGCCGCCTCTGTCACGTCCACTCTACGGTTGTTGAAAGCATGCTTTGCACACAACCAGCCACGGACCTTGACCCAGC
This sequence comes from Penium margaritaceum, assembly GCA_023375785.1. Classification (NCBI taxonomy): domain Eukaryota; kingdom Viridiplantae; phylum Streptophyta; class Zygnematophyceae; order Desmidiales; family Peniaceae; genus Penium; species Penium margaritaceum. The sequence continues at coordinate 14,417 of SZWC01021725.1, read as the reverse complement.
CTCCTTTCCTCAGCCATGTCCCACCGAGTGCATTGATTGTGCTCAGGGGAAGATGTGTCGTTCCACCTATCCCCTCTCAGCCTCTCAAGCATCCGCCCCGCTCGCTCTGGTTCACTCTGATGTCATGGGTCTCCTCTCGACAGATTCGGTCGGTGAGCACGATCGTTATGTCCTTACACTTACGAATGACTATTTTTGCTATCGCTCAATCTTCTGCTTTTGGCAGAAGAGCGACGTTGCTCCCACCATTTGGGATTGGCGTGTCCGTGCTGAACACGCATGTGGTTGTCCTTGTTGGGGCTTCTGTTCTGATCGCGGGGGTGAGTTTCTGGAGGAGATCACAATCTTCCTCACCTCTCGGGGTATCCATCATGAGACGTCAGCGCCTCACACGCCAAGTGAGAATGACGTCTCTAAGCGGTGGAACGCCACCACGGACGACGCCGTCCGTACCATGCGGGTCAAATCAGGCATCTCTGGCGGCGTCTACTGTGAGGCCAAGACCTACATGACGTAGGTCTAGAACCGGATTCCCCACGGACCCTTTCCCAGTCAGTCTACCCCATACCAGCACTGGTGTCGAGAACGAGCCGACCTGCACCCGGCCGGGGTCTAGGGTTGCGTAGCCATCATGTGGTTACTTGCCCCAAACCAGGGTGGCAAGCTCGAGCCTCGCGGTCGTCTGTGCACCTTCCTTGGCGTATTGCGTCAGTCAGAGGCATGGCGTTTCAGGGATCCCACCCGGCAGTGCATCGTCGAGTCCCGCCATGCCCTCTTCTTTGAGGACTAGTTTCCCTACAACCTTGTTCACTCTAGCACGTTAATTTTTCTCCCGTTGCGTGGGGGAGTGGTGGGTCTGTCCTCCGTCCAGCTACGTCTGGGCTTTCCATCATCTACGCCCGCGGGTCCATCTGTGCCAGTTGCCCCATCTATGTCCACCGACCCCTCAAGGCCGGCTGCCTCGTCCGTGCCCGCCAACCCCTTAGGGCCGGCTACCCCGTCTGTGTCCGCAAGCCCCTCAGGGCCGGCTGCACCATCTCTATCGGCCAGCCCCTCAAGGCCGGCTGCCTCATCCATGCCCACACGCCTCTCAGGGCCGGCTGCCCCGTCCGTGTCCGCCAGCCTCTCAGGACCGACAACCCCATTCGTGTCCGCCAGCGCCTCGGGGTCGGCTGCATCATCTATGTCCACCAGCCCCTCAGGGCAGGCCGCCTTGTCTGTGCCGGAAAACCCCTCAGGGCCGACCGCCCCGTTTGTGTCCGCCAACCCCTTAGAGCCCGCAGCACTATCTGTGTCCGACAACCCCTCAAAGCCGGCTGCTCCGTCCGTGTCCGCCAGTCCCTCAAGGCCGACTGCCCCATCTGCGTCTCCGAGCCCCTCACGGTTGGCTGCCCCGTCCGTTTCCACCAGCCCGTTACAAACGGGTGCCCCGTCCGTATCAGTGCGCTACACACGTGGTCCGGGCGGGAGCCTGAGACCCAGGCCGACAGTGAGTACTCAGGCCGCTTCCTCACGTCCTCTCGCTCCACGAACCCTTGTCATCCCACAATGCTCCTGACCTCATGTCAAACCCACTTCCACAGTCCTGAGTGGGCACTTGGCTTGGCCACCCTGTCAGTCATCACTAACCTACATCCAAGGTCAACTTTGGGCTATGCCTTGCTCCATCAGGAGCACCGGTGTGCCGTTGCGGCCACGCTTACACGGATGCCACTAGGGGTACACGATGCGCACGCCCTCACTATCTGTCCCAGGAAGCAACCAGAGGACCCACCCACCTTATGTGAGGATCGGGAGTCTCACGAGGTCGCTCACTAGGAGGCTGCATGCACCGACAACTTGCCGCCATTCGGCAACATCACGTCTATGAGCTCGTCAATCTCCCCCCGGGTCGTAAGGCCATCGGCGCCAAGTGGGTTCTTCGGCAAAAGTGGAAGCCAAACGGATCTCTGGACAAGTACAAGGCCCGCCTCAAAGCCAAGGGGTTTTCTCAGGTCCTTGGGATCGACTATGACCAGATCTTTGTCCCAATCGGTCGACTCTCCACTAGCCAGGCGTTGTTCAGCCTGGTTGCCCAGCACGGGTGGAAACTACATCAGATGGATGTGAGCAACACGTTTCTCCATGGTTCACTGGAGGGCGAGGAGCTCTACATGGTGCAACCTCTAGGCTTCGACGATGGCTCTGGCAAGGTGTGGAAGCTGCGGAAGACCCTCTATGGCTTAAAACAGTCACCATGCCGCTAGAACCAGGAGATAAGTTGTACGTTTCTTAGCGGCGGTTTCCTATGCAGCTCTGTCTACCTACCGCAGTGATCTTTGCATTCGTTCAAAATAGGTATTTTACATTCGCCCACGTTCACTAGCACAATTATGGGTTGTTTGGGCGAATTCCTCTCCTAATTATGAAGTTGTCATTTCCATACACACAAAAATGCCAAAATACTTACTGACGTAATGCAATTCTATGGAGATCTCACATTCGGCTTTTGGCAGCACGCTCCTACATGAATTTGTGCACTCGGACGTGCTGACGATCGTTCCTTTGACACGTCAGGTTGCACCGACATTCCAGTTGCGTCGATCGGACGCAACCACACTCGAAAAGTTGAATCGTCGAATGCCCGAGTAGCGGTTTTCTTACGTGAATCTCCACTGGAGAGGGGCTGAACAGGACCATGGGCGAAATAGAAAATCAGGTGGGAAAACAGGGATGTCATGGGAGAATCAACACCTAAATTATGTGAGGGTCAAAATTGGGCGAATTCAAAGATCACATAATTCATTAAAAAAAAAGTGAACGAATACAAGGATCACTACGGTATGCAGTTCTCTCAAAAGCCGCGTCACCTCCACTTTGAGGCTGCGATTCAAGTGTTACGCTACGTTGTTTCTACCCCACAGCGAGGCCTTATGTTCCATCCACAGCCGTCCGTTGTGGCGACGGGATACACCGACAGTGACCAGGCCGGCAGTCTGGACGGTAAGAGTCAAACTGGCTGATCTTCCTTGTTGACGGAACGCCCGTATCCTGGCACAGCGACATGCAAGGCTGCATTGCGCTCAACAATATTGAGGCTGAGTATGTGGCCCTTGGTTGTGGCACTTGTGAGAGCGTGTGGCTACGTCGCCTGTTGTCCGAGTTGCCTCAGTCGGTCCCGTCCATCACGTTGTACTCTCACAATGAAAATGCCATGGCCATTGCTAACAAGGACGACGTGTGCCACACTCGCACGCAGCACATCAATCTCGAGTATCACTATGTGTGTTTGTTCTTGCATGACGACATCATCATCATTGTGTGGGTCGAGACAGCACGGCAGTTGGCTGCTTTGTTGACCAAGGCATTGAAGCGTGACTCGTTCAAGAAGGCTATGAGTACAATCGGTGTGTTTCCATGAGACTCTCTCTCTCTCTCTCTCTCTCTCTCTCTCTCTCTCTCTCTCTCTCCATCTACTTCGTCTCTGTACTCTCTGCCTGTCCATGTGCACTGCGCTTCTGTGTCATGGGGGAGTGTTGGTTTCTTGTCTCATATCTCTCATGTGTACTCTGTTGTGTCCTTTCGGCTTGTGTACATTAGCGTGCAGATGAGTGACAATGGAGGCGACACACGCTGAGGCCAACACACAGTTTGTTGGAGCCTCCTCCCTCCTTTGTGCTCAACTCCATCAGAAGACATCCTCGGCAGTCGTGCCGTCGACAGGCACCGTCACCGCATATCCTGTCTGCACATGTCCAGCACTGTGTTTGACTGCGCTGTTGTGTTTGCAGTCCTGTCATGCTTAGGGTCCAAGTTTCATAATTTTCTGGCACAGTTGGTACCGGAGGTTAGCGTAGACGTTGCCTGGGTTTACGTAGCCATAACTCCTCACTGCTATCTTTCCAGCTGAATCTGACCACACGACTACATGTGTAGCCTGCGTATTGTGCTATGATCCAGTTTTCAGGCAAAACGGAGGACGCCCGGTTTTTGGGCTGTCGGCCGTCTGGCAGGGCTCACCGAGAAAACCCTGCCTGCCAGAAAATAGGTCTATGTTCTGATTGGCTGGTTAGCTGAGTATCAAGCTCTACAAAGCTGGGAGGGAGCTAGAACTTGGAGGGGTCTCCCATTGTTGCTCACTCTTCATTCCTAATCAGTCACTTCCCGTTTTTAGCTGCTTTCTGGCGCTAATACTGGCGCACGCATTTCTGAGTAACAAACCTAGAGCACTCCAACTTTTACTCTAGAGCGCCAGACTGAAGGGGCAGCAAACTAAGCAACGAGCGTGGAAGCCCGCACATTGCATCAACAATGCTAATGCCCCAACTTGCGCTCTAGCATAGTTTCCAGCTTTGTATCAGAGCCAGAGCCTAGTAGTAGCAGCAGACGAGTGGCGTACAGGTGCCTGCGTATGCCGGCGGACTCCCATACGCGCCGGTGCAAGGGAAATGCTATCGGCTTTTTTTCCGGCAGCATTGACCCGCCTGGTGGCAGCGTCAGAATTTTTCCCACGGCCACTGGGCCAAGGGAAATGCTGTCGGATTTTTTCAGACAGCACTGACCCCCATGCAAGGAGGTAAGTGGCAGGCCGTGTCAGGCGCCTACTCGCGATGACGCATGTGGCAACATGACCCAGGTGCATTGACTAGCAACAACAGCAAGCAGCAGCTGCAACAGCAGCAAGTAGTGGCAGCAGCAGCCAGTAGCAGCTATGCACAGCAGCAACAGCAAGCACCAGCAGCAGCTCACAACAGCAGTAGCCCGCAGCCGCAAGCAACAACAGCAGCCAGCAGCAACAGCTCGCAACAGTAACAGTAGCAGCAGCAGCATCAGCAGCGAGCATCAGCATCAGCCGACTGCAGCAGCAGCAGAAGCGAGCAGCGGGCAGAAGCAGCCAGCAGCAGCCAACAGCAGCAGCTACAGCATCCGCTAGCAGCAACAGCAAATGCAGCTACAAGTAGGTGCATATGCGAGCACCTACGAGCAACGAGCGGCTCGCAGCTCCAATTGCTCGCAGCTCGCAGTGAGCAATGAGCGGCAAGCAGCGAGTAGCCAGCTCGTTGCTCAAAGCAAGCAGCGAGCGCGTTGTGACCAACGAAGAGAAAGAAAAAAAGGGAGACGCTAAAAAAAAATTCCCCCACCCCACAGGCGGCCCTGCAACGGCTACAGTCACCACCACAGCCGCTGTAGTAGCCCAAGCAGCTAGGGCAGCTCGAAGCAGCAGCACCAACTACTACTGCAACATCAGTCATAGCAGCAATAGCAGCGGCCGTTGTTGCCACAACGGCCACAGCGGAAGCAGCAGCAGCAGCACTAGCAGAAGTAGCTACAATAGCAGACCAGTAGTAGCAGCAACGGCAGCTGCAGCAGCTTCAACAACAGCAATAGCTACCCTACAGCTGATACTGCGGCGGCTCAAGCAAAAGTCACTGCTGATGTCAGGCTTCTTCAACTAACGTCACTACTGACGTCACTCCTGATGTCATCAACAAAAAAACACATTTTACAACAGCAACCCTACAGATAACGCAACAACAGATGCTAACGACAGCTCTCCTAGGCTGACATCATTATTGATGTCACTACTTATATCAGCAGCACAAAAAAAGGGGAACAAGTAGAGGAACCATGGCAAAAAATGAAGAGGGATCCTTAGTTGGAGGACCCTCCTTCTTGCAACAATTGCAACAGTTGCAGCAATAGTAGCGTCACCAGCTCCCGCCGCTACAGCAGTAATAGGAACGGTAGTAGCAGGAGCAGCAGCAGAAGCAACGGTAGCAGCAGCATCAACTACAGCAGCAGCCGCAATAGCAGGAGTAGTAGCAATAGCACCAGCAACAACAGTAGCAACAGCAGTAGCAGCCGCGATAGGAACAACAGCAGTAGCCACAGGAGTAGTAGTAGAAGTAGCAGTAGCCATAGGAGCAACAGTAGTAGCAGCAACAACAGCAGTAGCAGTAGTAGTAGTAGCAACAAAAATACCACCAACACCCTGCAAGCTCTGTCATAGGTCATGGTGGCTCGCATTCCAACTCGGCCTTCCTCTGCCTCCTCCCCAGGGAAGTGCGAATTACGTATTTGCTAGTTCCTCCCTACCCTTCATTACACAATCGGTGCTACTATCATGTCCTGTCTCTCCGTCCGTCTCGTCCCCTGCCGCACCTTGCTCCCCTGCTCCTCTTCCTCATGATGTCACCTGGCTTGATGAGTGGCAATCCCGGTTTGCACCTCCGTCCACTTCGTCAGCGTCACTTATTCATTGCCATGTGGTTGTTAGCAACCTGGCCACACCAATCCAGGATCTGTCAGAGACCTCGATCATCGACTCCGGGGCCATGCATCACATGACGGCCTCACGCGAGGCTTTCAGCGTTCTTGGTCCTATCACCGATGTCACCGGGGTTCGGACGGGTTCTAGTCAGGTGTTACCCGTTCGTGGTGTCGGTGTCGTTCGTTTTCGTGGTCAAGCTGGTGATGTCTTCTTGACCGATGTTCTCTTTGTCCCTGGCCTTGAGCTCAGCCTCCTGTCTGTCACCGCCCTTGATCACATGATCATGGACGTTCTGCATTTGCGTGGTGTGGGCACTATGTCGTTGCGTCCGTCCGGTCATGTTGTTTTGCATGCCACCGCCCGTGGCAACTTGTGGCACGTACCGCACCTGTCCGCTTCTATCTCTGTCCCCTCCTCGTCGGTGGACACCGGCCACGTGTTTGTCACTATCACACTGTCTCTGTAGCACACGTGTCTCCTGCATTACCCCCTCTATCATGTCCATTGTGCCGCTATTGACAACATGCTTCATACGCAGCCAGCCACGGACCCTGACCCGGCCTCTTTTCTTCTGCCGTGTCCCACCGAGTGCATTGATTGCGCTCAAGGGAAGATACACCGTTCCACCTATCCCCTCTCTACCTCTCGAGCGTCCGCCCCGCTCGCCCTGGTTCACTCTGATGTCATGGGTCCCCTCTCCACAGAGTCTGTTGGCGAACACGGTCGTTATGTCTTGACACTTACAGACGATTATTCTTGCTATTGTTGGGTCTTCTGCCTTTGGCAGAAGAGCGACGTCGCTCCCACCATTTGGCATTGGCTTGTCCATGTTGAATGCGACCGCGGTTGCCCTCTTCGCCACTTCCGTTCTGATCATGGGGGTGAGTTTCTCAGGGAGACCACACTCTTCTTTGCCTCCTGTGTTGTTCATCATGAGACGTCGGTACCTTACAAGCTAGCCCAGAACTGCGTCTCAGAGCAATGGAACCGCACCATGGCCGATGCCGTCCGCACCATGCGGGTCAAATCCGGCATCTCCGACTCTTCAACTTCAAGGCCATGACCTACATGACGTGGGTCTAGAACCAGATTCCCCACAGACCCATTCCCGATCACTCCATCCCACACCAGCACTGGTGTCGACAACGAGCCGACCTGCGCCTAGCCCGAGTCTGGGGTAGTGTACCCATCGTGTGGTTGCCTGTCCCACACCAGGGTGGCAAGCTCAAGCCTCGCGGTCATCCGTGCACCTTCCTTGGCGGCTTGCGTTTGTTGAAGGCATGGCATTTCTGGGATCCCACCCGACACTGAATCGTCGAGTCCCATGATACCTCTCCTTTGAGAACCTGTTTCCCCGCAACCTTGTTTACTCCAGCGCATCGATGTTCCTCTCGTCACCCGGGGGAGTGGTGGGTCCGTCCTTCGTCCAGCCGCGTCCGGGCGTTCAATCATCTACACACGCGGGTCCATCTGTGCAAGCTGCCCCATCTATGTCCGCCAACACCTCAAGGCCGGCTGCCGCGTCCATGCCCGCCAGCCCCTTAGGACCGGCTGCCCCGTCCGTGTCCACCAGCCCCTCAGGGTCGGCTGCACCATCTGTTTCCGCCAGCCCCTTCGGGCCGGCTGCCTCGTCCGTGCTCGCCAGCACCTAACGGTCGGCTGCCCTGTCCGTGCCCGCCAGCCCCTCAGGGCCGACTGCCCTGTCCGTGTTCGCCATCTCCTCAAAGCCGGCTACACCATCTCTGTCTGACAGCCCCTCAGAGTGGGCTCCCCGTTCGTGTCCGCCAATCCCTCAGGGCCGACTGCCCCATTTGCGTTTGCCAACCCCTCAGGGTTGGCTGCCCCGTGCGTGTCCGCGAGCCCCTCAGAGATGGCTGCCTTGTCCGTATCGGTGAGCTACACTCGTGATCCGGGCGAGAGCCTCAAACCCAGGCCGACAGTGAGCACTTAGACCGCTTCCTCAGGTCCTCTTGCTCCACGACCCCCTATCATCCCACGAGGCTCCTCATCCCATGCCAGACCCACTTCCATTCTCATGAGTGGGGACCCCGGCACAAAGGCACTTGGCTTGGCCACACTAGCAGTCATCACTAACCTACATCCAGGGTGAGCTTTGGGCTATGCCTTGCTCCATCAGGAGCACCAGTGTGCCGTTGTAGTCACGCTCACGCGGATGCCACTAGGGGCGCACGACGCGCATGCCCTCATTGTCCATCCCACAGAGCGACAAGAGGACCCAGCCACCCTACGTGAGCACGGGCGTCTCCCAAGGCTAGTCACTGGGAGGCTGAAGGTACCGACGAGCTTGCTGCCATTAGGCAACATTATGTCTATGAGCTCGTCGAACTCCCCACAGGCCGTAAGGCCATCGGCGCCAAGTGGGTTCTTCGGCGAAAGTGGAAGCCAAACGGGTCTCTGGACAAGTACAAGGCTCGCCTCACAACCAAGGGGTTTGCTGAGGTCCCTAGAATTGTCTATGACTAGATCTTCGCCCCGATCGGTCGCTTCTCCACTAGTCGGGCGTTGTTCAGCCTGGTTGCCCAGCACGGGTGGGAAGTGCATCAGATGGATGTGAGCAACGCCTTTTTTCTTGGTTTACAAGTGGGTGAGGAGCTCTACATGGTGCAACCTCAAGGCTTCGACGATGGCTCCGGCAAGGTCTGGAAGCTTCGAAAGGTCCTCTATGGCTTGAAACATTCACCACGCTACTAGAACCAGGAGATAAGTCGTACGCTTCTTAGCAGTCGTCTCCTTCACTGCTCTGCCAACCCTGCGCTGTTCATCATTCCACGAGGTCAGACTCTCGTCGTTGTCCTGGTCTATGTCGACGACCTGCTCATCGCATCGTCGGATGCAGCTACCATCCAACGGGTGAAGGACCTACTGCATGCTGTCTAGCAGATGAAGGACCGCGGGCCAGCACGAATCTTTCTGGGCATGGAGCTTGAGCATGATCGCTCCGTGGGCATCCTGCATGTCCATTGGGCCACCTACGTTCAAGCCTTGTCTAGGCGCTTCGCTGAGGACCTGCCCCTCATGCCGAGAGCATCCTCACCCATGTTGTCCGATGGTCAGGCGATGCTCAAGAGCTTTGATGCAACCGTGGTGGGGGAGCAAGTAGACATTATCATGTATTTGCAATTCATCCGGTCACTGATGTTCCTTGCGACGACGACACGTCCACACATTGCGTTCGCCATCAACCTCCTCGCACAGTTCTCTCAAGAGCCACGTCACCTCCACTTTCAGGCCACGATCCGAGTGTTGCGCTACGTTGTTTCTGCCCAACGGCGAGGCCTTATGTTCCGTCCACAGCCGTCCGTTGTGGCCACGGGATACACCAACAATGACTAGGCCGGCAGTCCGGACGATAAGAGTCGCACTGGCTGATCTTCCTTCTTGGCAGAACTATTGCATCCTGGCACAGCGGCAAGCAAGGCTACATTGCGCGCAACAGTGCTGAGGCTGAGTATGTGGCCCTTGGTTGTGGTGCTCGTGAGAGCGTGTGGTTGCGCCGCCTATTGTCCGAGTTGCCTCAGTCAGTCCCGTTCATCACGTTTTACTGTGACAATGAACGTTCCATGGCCATAGCTAACAATGACGGCGTGCACCATACTCACACAAAGCACATCAATGTCAAGTATCACTATGTGTATTCGTTGTTGCATGACGGCAGCATCAACGTTGTGTGGGTCGAGACAACACGGTAGTTGGCTGATTTCATGACCAAGGCATTGAAGTGTGACTCGTTCAAGAAGGTTGTGAGTACAGTCAGTGTGCGTCCGTGAGGCTCTCTCTCTCTGGCCACTTGGCCTCTTTGCTCTCTCCCCGTCCATGTGCATTGCGCTTGTGAGTCATGGGGGAGTGTTGGTTTCTTGTCTCACATCTCTCACATGTACTCTGTTGTGTCCTCTCGGGTTGTGTACATCGGCGTGCAGATGACGGTGAGACGCGACGCTGATGGAGTGTTGGCTGGTGGAGCCGACGCACGCTGAGGCCTACACGCAGTTCACTTGAGCCTCCTCCCTCCTTCTTGCTCAGCTCCATCGGCAGACCTCCTTGGCAGTCATGTCGCTGACAGGCACTGTCACCACATGTGGTGTCTGCACATGTCCACCACCGTGTTTGACTTCGCTGTTGCGTTCGCACTGCTATGTCATGCTTAGGGTCCAAGTTTCATGATTTTCTGGCACTGTTGGTACCGGGGGTTAGCGTAGACGTTGCCTGGGTTTGGGCAGCCATATCTCCTCATTGCTATTATTTCTAGCTGATTCTGACCGCACGACTGCATCCACAACACTGGTGCGCGCATTTCTGAGTAACAAACTTATAGCACTCAGACTTATACTCTAGAGTGGCAGACTGAGGGAGCAGCAGACTAAGCAACAAGCGTGGAAGCCTACACGCTGCATCAACAACGCTACTGCCCCAACCTGCGCTCTAGCACAGTTTGGAGCTCCACGATGTTCCGAGTGCTTGCTTGGATGCTCTGCGGTTTTTCTACAGTTGCTAGAGTTTCTTCGGTGGACTGCTTTTGAGCCGGATTTGCATGTTTTGCATTGTCTGTCCACTGATCGATGCCAGACATGTGCATACAGGGCTGCAATACTACGGTTTTTGGGTACCGCGGTACTCAATACCGCGGTGCTATTGTACCACGGTATTGAGTACTGCGGTATCCTACTTCGTTGGGAGACTAGTACCGATACCGGTAACGCTCCCGCAGTAGGACCAGTATTGCTGAATTACCGCGGTACTCATACTGTACCGCGGTACACGGTGTTATGCACAAAACGCAATTCATAACAAAAAGTGTACCACGGTACTCAAATAGACAAGCACTGCCCTTTTTACATTATCTTAAATTCTACAATGACTGAGCAAAACAAACATGCAGAGGATAGATGAAATAGGAAGGCAATTGTAGACGTGCACAAGAAAAGCAGTTTTGTCGAAGAGGTGGACCAAACTTCTTCGTAACAACAAAACCTAGACATGAGAGAAATGTGATGCAATATGAAACATTTTGTGTTGTAACTTGGGTATCGATAAATGGAGATGGTGGCTTTCCAAGGCATGAGAGGGGGGGGGGGTATTTTTTTAACATCCCGTCAGGGATGGGCAACGCGGCAATCAGTTGAATGACATAACCCGACCTCCGGCTTTGGCTTTGGTCTCGACGCCTTCCGACTCTCATGCAGAATAACTTTGTCACTCGTCAATTCAACCATTCGAGGTCTCATTTCTTCGCCATTTCTCCTTCCTGTTAATCAACTCCGATACAACTATGACCTGATATCTGAAATTTGGCGGACATCGCATTTGAACGAGCCATATCAAGCGAAAATGGACAAGTCTTTATTCGTGTGGATAATGTGTTAGATGTTACAGTGAGAGAAAAATTGATCTCAGTTCTCATTTTCAAAGTAGACAACTCTAATTTTCGATACATATGAGAGAAATATGAATGCGTAGTTCGAACTTTTGGATATGGAAAAAAAAATGTCGAATGTCGGTCAATATTCTTTATCTACAATGAACATAGCAGTATCACTGATTTGTTTCGCAATGCATGAGTGACCTCATTAATGTTCACAACAATATGGAACCTTGTATGTTGTCCTCGTCAGCCGGCATTCATCATTGTCATTGTCAGTCTCTCTGGTTCTTCCTACCGCGTTACCGTTACATGTTCAACAGTGAACTATTGGCTTAATCTCTCCCGCGGTATTCTACCGCGGTACAGAAGAGGGGTACCTTGCCAGGTCAGTGACGATACCGTACCGGTACAGCAATACCGCGGTACAGCAATACCGCGGTACAAAATTGCAGTATACCGCGGTACCGGTAATACCACCAACAGCCCTGTGTGGGTGTGACCAGTCGTAGCGTCTGGCTTGAGATTGACACTACGCCTCTGTCATTTGTCGTGCACCGAGGCAGGTATTTATGTTGAGTTTTTGTCAGCTGTCATCTCTCTCTACAATTGTATTCAATTTGAGCTTCTAGACACTTTGTATTTGTCCCTACCCAGACCCTTGCAGTTTCGTGCATGACTTGTAGATGTCATCACACACTGACTCAGCGCTGGCGTTTAGTTTCTAGCTATCTTAGGACCTTTAGGCTCCTTGGTTGACCACCGGTAAACCTCCGGACACGATATGGGTCTTAGACCCATAAGTAAGACCTCGCGTTAAACCTAGAACCCTTGCCATGCTCTCAGTATCACAGATGGACCACTGACTAGTGTTTGACCAGCTTCATCTGCGAAAAAAATCTCGTATGTCCTGATTAAGGCCATCCGGCCGAAGCCAGTACGCCAATCATGACAGTCCCCCATCCATCACTCTCTCAGACAGTCCCCCATCCATCACTCTCTCAGACAGTCCCCCATCCTTCACTCTCTCAGACAGTCCCCCATCCATCACTCTCTCAGACAGTCCCCCATCCATCACTCTCTCAGACAGTCCCCCATCCATCTCTCGCAGACAATCCCCCATCCATCACTCTCTCAGACAGTCCCCCATC
>SZWC01021723.1:12388-22420 GCA_023375785.1 Penium margaritaceum | reverse complement strand
CCCCCCCGGCTGCACAAAGCCCTCAGGCTGAGACATGTACACCACCTCTTCCAGATCGCCGTTGAGAAAAGCGGACTTCACATCCATTTGATGGAGGTACCACTGCTGCTCGGCTGCAAGGGCCAGGATGACACAAATGGAGCTATATTTGGCAACAGGGGCAAATGTGTCACTATAATTGACGCCCTGAACCTGACTGTAGCCACCAGCCACCAAGCGCGCCTTGTATCTGTCAGGAGCACCATGCCCGTCCAGTTTGCGCTTAAACACCCATTTGCCGGAGACAATGGGGGCACCAGGAGGAAGGTCGACCAGATCCCAGGTGCGTTGCTTTTGCAGCTGCTCAAACTCACTGACAGCTGCGGCATGCCATTCTGCAGAGTCAGGACGACCCATGGCGTCCTTGTAGCTGACCGGATCAACAACCTGAACGACAAGGGCCAGATCGGAAGAAGGATCAAAGGGAGACGAAGGAGACATAGTGGGTGAGGAAGAACCCGAAGGGGCGGCCACCGAGGCCATGGAGGAGCGAGGAGAGAACAGGGAAGCAAGTGCACGGAGCTTGGCGACGCGAGCTGAGCGGCGTGGTGGATCATCGGTTCGCCAACCAGAGGGCCAGTTTTGACGTCGTGGATCTGGAGGTGAAGGGGGCAGAGGCGGAGGCGGAGGCGGTGCACGCGCATCCACGGGGCCGTTGTCAGCTGCAGGAATGATAGGAGGGAGGAAACCAGCATGTTCGTCCTGGCCATGCTCAACTGGATGCTGAGGAGGGAGTGGAGGTTGAGAGTCAAGAGAAATGAGATGAAGAGGAGGTGGCTCTGATGCAGACGCGGTGTGATCCCGCAGTGTTTTATCAAAAGTGGCACTGCAACTGCGGACAATCTGTCGAGCTGTGGGGTCCAAGAGACGGTAGGACTGGCTGTTGTCGTCATAGCCCACGAGGATGCCTTTCTTGGTGTGGGAACCCAGTTTGTCAAGGGCTGATGGCGTGACCCAGGCATAGGCCGTACTGCCAAAGACTTTGAGGTGTCCAACATTAGGCTTACGACCTGTCCAGGCTTCATATGGAGTGCTGTTGCCTTTGAGACGTTTGCATGGAAGCCTGTTGAGAAGATAGCCGGCGGTGTTGACAGCTTCAGCCCAAAAACCAGAGGGCAGGCCCGCAGCGTGGAGCATGGAGCGCGCTTTCTCCAAAAGTGTGCGATTCATGCGCTCAGCTCGATCGTTTTGCTGAGGCGTGTGAGGTACTGTGCGCTGATGATGGATGCCGTGACCGGCATAAAACTCTGCGAGGACTTTATTCACAAACTCTCCACCATTGTCGGATCGCACAGCCTTCACCCGTTTGTCAGTTTCATTATCCACCATTTTGATCCAGGTGATGATGTGATCGGCTGCTTCAGATTTGTGGCGGAGGAAACGTAGCCACACATGATGAGTGAAATCATCCAGGAGTACAAGGAATTAGTGTTTCCCTGAGATAGACGCATCCTTGACACAGCATAGATCCATGTGCACAAGATGAAGTTTGTCAGATGCGCTGATGTCAGAGTACGTGGGGAAGGGTTCCTGAGCTTGCTTTCCAGCGAGGCAGCCTTCACAGCAGAAGTTGTTTGGTTTGGTGAGATTTGTGGGTAAGGAATCCACCAACTCTGCACTGGACATGGACAGAAGTGTGCCAAAACCAACGTGCCCAAAATGTTGATACCAGAGAATGGAGAGAGCATCGGTTTGGCCAGGTGGAGCAGGTGTGGAGCCCACTGCTGCCAGGGCAACTTCTGTAGTCCCTTCATCAGCTTCTGTGTCCAATGTTGGTAAAATTGTAAGGTTGCCTTCCTTCTTGGCTTCAGCCACAATTTTGCCACCCTTGGCATAGATCCGGCAGCTCTTATCTGCTTCAAAAATGACTCTGCAGCCTTTCTCGTTGAGTCTGGTGACAGACAGAAGATTTGCTGCGAGTTCTGGCACGAATAGGACGTCAGAAAAAATACGAGAGGCCACTTTGCCGTCAAAAGAGATGGAGACCCGTACTGTCCCAGCACCAATGGCAGGGATAGTGCGACCATCACCAAGTCGCACTGGCTTCGGTTGCTTGAACTCCTTGAAATCAACAAACCAAGTGCGATTGCAGGTCATGTGGCGGGTGCTGCCAGAATCAAGAATCCAGGCAAGAATGCCGGCGGCAAGTAGAAATGCACTGTCAATGGAACACAGCCCCATTTCTTCCATAATGAAATCAGTAGTGTTGGATGTTTGTTGCTGGGTCGAAGTTGACAGGGATGGAGCAGTTGGTGTGTCGTCAACAGAGGGAATGAAGTTGATTGCCGTGTTGCTTGTCCCACTGGTTTGGTGTCCAATGGCCTCCATCTGATGCATGAGTTGTGACCATCCTTGAAATATCTGCATCATCATCTGTTGCCAATTGCCAAGGAGACTGGAGTCTGCTTGTGTTGATGACGGTTCAGTTGTAAGAAGAGCATGCTGCGGTGCTGGAAAGCGAGGTCGTCGCGGTTTATCACAGTATCTGTTCAAATGTCCGAACTGCTGACAGTTCCAGCATTTTATATGTTCAAAACCTTTGCTGCCTGGTGCACCAGGTGCGATGATGCCCCCTTGAGAATGGAACCACTGAGGAAGTTGTGAGGAGAAATGAGAATTGGCAATTCCTCCTTGTCCATGACCTTGAAATCTGGGCCGTTGGTTGTGATGGTTTTGATGTCCTATTCTGGCTGCCAAGGTTGCTTCAATGCCATCTGGAGTTTTGAGATATTTTCTTTTGCGCGCAATATAGTCTCACAAGCACGTTCAAGGGTTATTTCATATGCTTCGACTGATGCTGGTGCTTGTGCTGGTGCTGCGGGAGCCCCTTGATTTGCGTTAGCTCCTGCTTGTCCTCCTGGAGCTGGCAAGAGTCTGGCTGCTTCAAGGGTTTGCAGTCTTGAATCAAACGTTGCCCCTTGTTCTTGAAATTCCAAGAGTTTCTCAACTGTGGTGTCAAATCTGGTAGGTAGACTTGCAAACAAACGTAGTACGACCACCTTTTCAGATAGCGCTTGTCCCATGGACTTGATTTGTTCAACGAGCTGCTTCAGATGCGTCACATGGTCCTCCAGTCTGGTTGTGTCGCTCATCTTAAGTTCACAGAACTGAATGAATAGATTGTGAATTTCAGAGTCCCTGACTTTGTGATAACGTTGTCGTAAGGCAATCCATGCGGTCCTTGGATTCAAAGTGTCGTTTTTGTCTTTGATAAGAAATTTCAGCCTGTCTGAAAGTTGCATGGCCAGAATGGCAAAGGCCTGGTCGCAGCGTCTTTTCCATTGTAGTTTCTCTTCAGCAGTTGCGTTTGCGTCAAGCGTCTCTTCAGGAGGATCTGAAACAACTCCCCATAATCCCTTGGCTAAAAACACCATCTTCATGTTGAATGAAAATTCGTTGTAGTCTGCTCCGTCAAACGGCTGTATCTTGAAGTGATCACCCATGACACCTCCACTGAAGCTCGCCATGGCTTCTGATGTTGTTGTCAGATGGAAGAGGACAGCGCAACCAGTCTGCAAAGTGTTTTGCGACACACCTGCTCTGATACCACTTGTTGGAAGATTGGATCGTTGAATGTCACAAAAAAATGCGAGACAGCGCAGAACCAATTGCAGAATCAGTGAAGATCAACACAGGCTCACTCAGCCAGATCTACACACTGCAATGAGAGGGAGGATGGAAATCTCTTTCATTAACTCCAAGTCCAGGGTACAAGGATACTACAATCTAGGTGCGAAAGAATAATCAGAAAAAGGAGAATGAGCCAGGCTAAATACCCTGCTCGCCTTCGCTGTTGCTCGTCTCGCTCTGCCAAACAGTAGTGCCGTCCTCAATTGCCATCTCCAGCTGCCGGCTTCACTTCGGCTGTTGTTTGGGTGCCGTTTGGATATCTTCACTTCCGGTAGACGGTCACCGTTCGAGTGTGGTCTTGGCCCTTGAAAATTACCATCGGGACTTCTATAAAAATATGCATTAGTCGTCAGCCGTAGATCGTCCATCGGACAGTTCCTATATCATTAACCCCTCGATAGGTATCGATCGGTTATGTTCCCCCCTTGATGTCCGGGCCCTGCCTATACTCTACTTTATGCAGACGGAAAGTCCGGTTACTCTTTTAACTTCTGCCGAGTGTGCCACGTCGGCCTCCTACTTGGGTACCACCTAAGCTTTCTGCAACACCCAACCACTCCATGTAACTATGCAATACTTCACTGAAGATATCTCACTCATCACCAATACACCTATCAAAATACAAGTACATCAGTGGGCAGGGGAGGCAAGGCAAAGTCCTCTCTCCTAACCCCGGGGCACAGATAGGCGGTAGATAGAGTAGGTCATGGAGGGGCAGGGGAGAGGTATGGACACCTCTCCCCTGCCTCTCTGTGGTTTTTGCCCTTTTGTGAAACTCATTTCCAACACCATACGTGCATGAGATACACCATAGGTACATTAGATATACCATAGGCGCATGAAATACGGCATAGGCGCATGACATACACCATAGGCGCATGAGATACACCGTAGGCGCATGAGATACAACATAGGCGCATGACATAAACCAAAGGCACATGCAATACACCACAGGCGCATGAGATACACCATAGGAGCATGAGATATACCAAAGGCACATGAGATACACCATAGGCGCATGAGAGACACCATAGGCACGTGAGATACAGCATCGGTGCATGCGATACACCATAGGTACATGAGATACACCACAGGCACATGAGATACACCATAGGCACATGAGATATACCATAGGCGCATGAAATATACCATAGGCGCATGAGATACACCACAGGCACATGGGATCCACCATATGCGCATGTGGTACACCATATGCAAATGATATATACCATAGGTGCATGAGATACACCATAGGCACATGAGATACACCATAGGCACATGAGATACACCATAGGCACATGAGATACACCATAGGAACATGAGATACACCATAGGCACATGATAGACACCATAGGCGCATGGGATACACCATGGGCACATGAGATACACCACAGGCGGATGCGAAACACCATAGGCACATGACATATACCATAGGCACATGAGATACACCTTAGGCGCATGAGATACACCATAGGCGCATGAGAGACACCATAGGCACATGGGATACACCATAGGCAGATGAGATACACCATATTCACATGAGATACACCGTAGGCACACCAGATACACCATAGGCACATGAGATACACCATAGGGAAATGAGATAGACCATAGGTGCATGAGATAAACCATAGGCACATGAGATACACCGTAGGCGCATGAGATACACGATGGACACATGAGATACACCATAGGCGCATGCAATACACCATAGGCGCATGAGATACACCATAGGCGCATGAGATATAACATAGGCGCATAAGATACACCATAGGCGCATGAGATACACCATAGGCACATGAGATACACCATAGGTTCATGCGAGACACCATAGGTACAGGAGATACACCATAGGCACATGAGATACACCATGGGCAAATGAGATACACCATAGGCGCATGAAGTATAACAAAGGTGCATGAGATATACCATAGGCACATGCGATACACCATAGGCACATGGGATACACCATATGCAAAATTGGTACACCATATGCACGTGATATATACCATAGGTGCATGAGATACACCATAGGCACATGAGATACACCATAGGCACATGAGATACACCATAGGCACATCAGATACACCATAGGCACATGAGATACACCATAGGTACATGAGATACACCATAGGCACATGAGATACACAATGGACACATGAGATACACCACAGGTGCATGCGATACACCATAGGCACATGAGATATACCATAGGGACATGAGATACACCATAGGTGCATGATGTACACCAAAGGCACATGAGATACACCATAGGCGCATGAGATACACCATAGGCACATGAGATACACCATAGGCACATGAGATACACAATAGGCGCACGAGATACGCCATAGGCACATGAGATATACCATATGCACATGAGACTCACCATGGGCGCATGAGATACACCATAGGCACGTGAGGTACACCATAGTTGCATGAGATACATCATAAGCACGTGACATACATCATAGGCACATAAGATACACCATAGGTACATGAGATATACCATAGGTGCATGAGATACACCATAGGTACATAAGATACACCATAGGCGCATCAGATACACCATAGGCACATGAGATACACCGTATGCGCATGAGATACACAATAGGCACATAAAAAAGACCATATGCACACGAGACATACCACAGGCATGTGAGATACATCATAGGCACATGTGATACACCATAGGCGCATGAGATACACCATAGGTACACGTGATACACCATAGGCGCACGGAATACACCATAGGCGCATGAGATATGCCATAGGCGCATGAGATACACCATAGGCACATAAAATACACCATAGGCATATGAGATACACCATAGGCGCATGAGATATACTATAGGCACATTACATACACCATAGGTACATGCGATACACCATAGGCACATGAGATACACCATAGGCACATGAGATACACCATAGGCGCATAAGATACACCATAGGCACATTAGATACACCATAGGTCCATGATATACACCATGGGCGTATGGGGTATACCATAGGCACATGAGATACACCATAGGCACATGCGATACACCATAGACACATGAGATACACCATATGCACATGGGATACACCATAGGCGCATGCGATACACCATACGCACATAAGATACACCATAGGTACATGACATACACCATAGGCGCAAGAGATATACCATAGGCGCATGAGATACACCATAAATACATGAGATACACCATAGGTGCATGAGATATACCATAGGCGCATGAGATACACCATAGGCGCATGAGTAAAACCATAGGCGCATGAGATACACCATAGGCACATGAGATATACAATTGGCACATGAGCTACACCATAGGCACATGAGATACACCATAGGCACGTGCGATATACCATAGGCACATGAGATACACCATACGTGCATGAGATACACCATAGGCGCATGAAATACACCATAGGCACCTGAGATACACCATAGGCACATGAGATACACCATAAGTGCATGAGATACACCATAGGCACATGAGATACACCATAGGGGCATGCGATGGACCACAGGCACATGAGATACACCATAGGCACGTTAGATACACCATAGGCACATGACATGCACCATAGGCACATGAGATATACCAATGGCGCCTGAGACACACCATAGGCACATGAGATATACCATTGGCGCATGACATACACCATGTGCGCATGCGATACACCATAGGTGCATGAGATACACCATAGGCACATTAGATACACCATAGGCGCTTGAGATACGGCATAGGCGCATGAGATACTCCATAGGCGCATGAGATACACCATAGGCGCATGAGATATACCATCGGCGCATGAGATACACCATAGGCACATGAGCTACACCATAGGCACATGCGATGCACCATATGCACATGAGATACATCATAGGCGCATGAGATACATCATATGTACATGATATAAACCATAGGAATATGAGATACACCATAGGTGCATGAGATACACCATAGGCAAATGAGATACACCATAGTCACATCAGATACACCATAGCCTACTTGAGATACGCCATATGCACATGAGATACACCAAAGATACATGAGATATTCCGTAGGCACATGAGATACACCAGACACACATGAGATACACCATAGGCTCATGCAATACACCATAGGCTCATGTGATAAACAATACGCACACGAGATACACCATAGGCACATGAGATACACCAAAGGCTTATGAGATACACCATAGGCGCATGAGATACACTATAGGCACATGACGTATACCATAGGCACACGAGATATACCATATGCATAGGACGTACACCATAGGCAAATGAGATACACCATAGGTTCATGAGATACACCAGAGGCACAAGAGATACACCATAGGCACATGAGATACATCATGGCACACATGAAATACACCACAGGCATTTGAGATACACATTGGCACATGAGATACACTATAGGCACATGAGATACACCATAGGCGCATGAGATACACCATAGGCGCATGAGATACACCATAGGCACCTGAGATACACCATAGGCGCATGAGATACACGATAAGTGCATGAGATACACCATAGGCACATGAGATACACCAAAGGCGCATGCGATAGACCACAAGCACATGAGATACACCATAGGCGCATGAGATACACCATAGGAATACAACATGCACCATAGGTACATGAGATATACCAATGGAACCTGAGACACACCATAGGCACATGAGATATACCATAGGCGCATGAAATACACCATATGCGCATGCGATACACCATAGGTGCATGAGATACACCATAGGCACATTAAATACACCATAGGCGCATAAAATACGGCATAGGCACATGATATACACCATAGGCTCATGAGATACACCGTAGGCGCATGAGATACACCATGGGCGCATGACATACATCAAAGGCCAATGCAATACACCACAGGTGCATGGAATACACCATAGGCGCATGCAATACACCATAGGCACTTGAGATACACCATAGGCGCATGAGAGACACCATAGGCACATGAGATACAGCATAGGTGCATGCGGATACACCATAGGTACATGATATACACCATAGGCACATGAGATACACCATAGGCACATGACATACACCATAGGCGCATGAAATATACCATAGGCGCATGAGATATACCATAGGCACATGAGATACACCACAGGCACATGGGAAACACCATATGCGCATGTGGTACACAATATGCACATGATATAAACCATAGGTGCATGAGATACACCATAGGCACATGAGATACACCATAGGCGCATGATATACACCATAGGCACATGCGATACATCATGGGCACATGAGATACACCATAGGCACATGAAATACACCTTAAGCGCATAAGATACACCATAGGCACATGAGATACACCATAGGCGCATGAGATACTCCACAGGCGCATGCGATACACCATAGGCGCATGAGATACTCCATAGGCACATGAGATACACCATAGGCGCATGAGATACACCATAGGCGCATGAGATACACCATAGGCACATGCGATACACCATAGGCGCATGAGATACACCATAGGTGCATGAGATACACCATAGGTACATGAGATACACCAAAGGCACATGAGATACACCATAGGCGCATGAGATACACCATACGCGCATGAGATACACCATAGGCACATGCGATACACCATAGGCGCATGAGATACACCATAGGTACATGGGATACACCATAGGCAGATGAGATACACCATAGGCACATGAGATACACCATAGGCACATCAGATACACCAAAGGCACATGAGATACACCATAGGTACATGAGATACACCATAGGGGAATGAGATACACCATAGGTGCATGAGATGTACCATAGCAACATGAGGTACACCGTAGGCACATGAGATACACCATGGGCGCATGAGATACACCATAGGTGCATGCAATAGACCATAGGCGCATGAGATACACCATAGGCACATGAGATACAATATAGGTGCATGAAATACACCATAGGCAAATGAGATACACCATAGGCACATGAGATAAACCATAGGTGCATGCAAGACACCATAGGCACATAAGATACACCATAGGCACATGAGATACACCATGGGCACATGAGATACACCATAGGCGCATGAAATATACCAAAGGCGCATGAGATATACCATAGGCACATGAGATACAACATAGGCACATGGGATACACCATATGCGCAATTGGTACACCATATGCACATGATATATAACATAGATGCATGGGATACACCATAGGCACATGAGATACACCATAGGCACATGGATACACCATAGGCACATCAGATAAACCATAGGCACATGAGATACACCATAAACATATGAGATACACCATAGGCACATAAGATACACCATGGCCACATGA
>SZWC01021722.1:20548-38501 GCA_023375785.1 Penium margaritaceum | reverse complement strand
CTCTCTCTCTCTCTCTCTCTCTCTCTCTCTCTTCTTTTGGCAGCATCTAGTGTTGCCCCACGGCTGTTGTGACTCCCACAACCACGGTTTCTAGTGCAGCTGCAGCCTCTTGCTCCAACTGGTAACTCTCTCTATTTGTGGCAGCATCTACTACTACTACAATTGCCGTCTCTTGCTTGCAGCTCTCTCAGCTCCAATTGGTGGCTCTCTCAGCTACGAGTGGCTCTCTGCCATGCCTACTGCCATGACTCCTATTGCTAATGCAGCGGACGCCTTTGGCTCGCAGTCATTCTCGCCCTCACTTGGGACTCTCCAACCACTGCATTGCCACACACGTCTACGTGTAGTGGCAACCGCAACAGTGAAAGTTTCCTAGGCTACATGTGCTTTGTTGCCACCCACATCTGCAGCAGCTTTCGTGGCCACATCTTCATCAACAGCAACAGACCGGCGTCTCCCCATGTTGGATTCTCTGCTGCTTCATGGTCCCACCAACAATGAGTTGGACTCGCCTCGCACTGCTGCCCGACAAGCAGCGTGTGAGGCAGCGCTATTGGAGCTGTATTGGATAACGTGGGACTCGCCTTCACCCAACGACGAGCCCAATATCCCGCAGTGGGCCCGCATGCTCTCCTCCGACTACAAGCGTGACAAAATCGCATGTTGGGAAGAGGATCAGGAACGCGAGATTGACTAGAAGGAGTACACTGCTGACAACCTCCAGTACAAGGCATCTCCGCCGTTAGGTATGTGACCCACCGACCCAAACCATCTACCAGACACTATTGCTGTCACTAACACTACCTTGGCCCTGGTGGCTCACGAAGTTTCAGGCCGGGTGCCAGACCTCCCTTCCCACGCCGACTCCAGTAGCCTTGCTGGGGGAATTCTTGATGTTGCTACTGGCACAGCCGCTACATTCTCTAGGGCTGCCAGGGCCAGCAGGGCCTCTACAAACACTGTAGTCAGCAGGCCCACCGCAGCGTAGACAGAGGCAGCAACATCCCTGTCTCGTCTTGCATCAGCCACTTTCAACATTGGCATGCAGCTGACAGGGGCCTCCTCTCTTGTGGGCACTGCTGCTGCCAATATAGCAGACACTACCTCTTCTGTTTTCACATCTCCGCATCTCCACCACAACTGCAGTTCTGACTCCGACGGGAGCGGCTCGCACCCTCATCCAGTATGCGACCTCTGGCGTCCTCATTGCGTCTGCATCATTGTGGCAGGGGCCATCGTCCCAAGCCTCATCTGCATCTTGGTTGCTGTCTCTGCATTGGTCACTGTGCTGGCATCATCGGCCACAGCAATGGTACCTCCACTCTTCTCCTTGAGCTCGCACTCTCTCTCCTCCTCTATACATTAGCAATCTCTTGCACTGTCACTCATCATGCCTGGGCCTGAAGAAACCATTGAGGCGCTTCAGGCTGCTCTTAGCCAGGCACGGGCGGCATGTCAGTGGATGGAAGAAGAAATCCATAATGGACTAGAGGCCCAAAAGGGGTTGGCCACCACTGTGGCAAATATTGTGATGGATCATTTACGCATAGTCCCTATCCTAGCTGTTGTGGTTCCTGCTAATGGGGGGTTATCCTCCACTGAGTCCACTGCTAGATGATTCTTCTATCCCATCTCTTGCTGTCACCTTTGTTGCTCATGTCCTTCTGATACAGCTGCAAGACGAATTTCAAAGCTCGCCCTCTCACATCACTTCAAAATTTTCCTCCTCTTGGGAAACTCGCTTTAGTTCTTGGGCTCAGGGGGAGCTTCTCTAGGATTACTACTCCCCAGTTGACACGTGTGCCGACCCCTCATTAACTCCCAAAGCTTTCAAGATATCCCGTGCAGTCCACGCTCTCAACATCATAGAGCCTGAGGAGCTGTTGAATGACATTGGTACGTTCAATGCAAAACCAGCACGCCGCACTCCTGTCAATCCTTTGGGAGCGTATGCTCTCATTCACCATTGTAAAAAAGTGACAGATCCTGCTACCTAGAGTGATCTAACTGTGTAGTTTAACACGTTGCACATGTGCACATATGAGTCTAAAGATGAAACCTGGGTATGCACCCTTAAGCTTGCTGCGTGACTTGGGCAAGGCTACTCCTTGCCCTCTTTCTGCCCATCAGTCCATAGTTGTAGGTCTCATCCCCGAGCTCTCTGACTTATACCTGCAGATGCCGAAAGCTGAACTTGAGCATCTTGTGGCTGAGTTGGTGAGATTGAACTCTCGTCATGGAATTTTCCCCCTTCATGAGTTCACTATGCCTTGTCACACTAACTGGTGGAGTGGCCTGTAGAATCACGTTTTTTCACCATGTAGATCTTGCTACAGTCTTCATCCTCTCCCTCTACCTCTTCTAATACCATTGCACCTATCCACTTTTCTCAGGGTGCTGGTCGCGGTGTAGATGGTGGTGAGGGTCGTGGCAAAGGTAAAGGCCGTGGCCGTGGTGGTAAACCCACCACTACAACCTCTGCTCTTCGAGCAATGATATATTGGAACTGTGGGGCCACTGGACATTAAGCCCCCAAGTGCACTACCCCTCATGAAAACACGTGCCTTGCCTAGAAAGTTTCAGACCACTAGGCTCGCACTGGCGTCAGCACATCCACCGTAGCGACTGTTACCACCACTGTGGCACTGACATCACCGCAGTCATCCTCGTGGATTTAGGTGCCTCCGCCCCTAGACTTGCCTGTGAAGGGCCCAGCCCGTGCACTACACTGCCTCTATCTAGCCGCATGACGATGGCCACTTCCTAGTCTCTTATCCCTTCAACCACCAATCCGACCGCCGTGAGGAAGAGCGTGCCTTTGAGAGTCGCCTCATTGTTTGTGAGTCGGATGGAGACCTTCAAGGCGTGTCGTCCGTGGGTGTTCAGAGTGTCTTTCCTGAGAATCATCCATTGATTTAGGATTGGTAGTCTCACACTTTCCCTCGTCACTTTGGTACATCTTCCTCTTCTTCTATTTCAGTGTCTGGTACTATTTTTATCTGCCTTGTTATGCCATATGCTCGCGTGTTAAGTGGCTTCTAGATCATTGATTGTGGAACGACCCACCACATGACATCCTGCCATTCTTCTTTCTGTCCCTCGATCATGTTGGGTTTGTCTGCTTTGTTTGCATGGGGTCTGACCAGCTTTTTCCTGTTTAAAATATTGGCGTGGTCCACCTTGTTGGTCCTGATGGGTGTATGGTTCTCCCTGACCTGTTCCTGCCTGATTTGAAGGTCAGCCTTCTTTCTTTCACTACCATTGATTATCAAGGCATGGATTCCTTTTCTGGCCATGATGTTGGCACTGTCTCCATTCGTTCCTCTGGCTGGGTGGATCTCTGTGGTCTTTTCTCTGATCGTTTCTTTCGAGTTCTCCTCTCCCTTCCCTTGTCTTCCGTTGCCTCTGCTCTTGTTCAAATTGCTCCCACCCTGTCTCCAAAGCATGTTGACCCCTTATACTTCCGCCTCTGCCACATTCACACTACGGCCATTGCACTTCTGCTACACACCCTACCTGTATTTGGGCCCGACTCTGCCATGTTCACAACTTCATGTTCCGCTACATGCCTTGACTGTACTTCTGGAAAAATGCACCACTCCCCCTTTAGCACAGCTGAGTGTGACTGCCCATGCTCTCAGTCTGGTGCATGATGATGCCATTGGTCCTCTCCCCCATGATGTCCTTGGCGGCCTTGGCCACTACATGCTTTGCTTGACTGATGACTTCTTTTTCTACTGTTGGGCCCTTGCCTTGCATCAAAATAGTGATGTCACCAATGTCCTTTAATCGTGGTTGCCTCGGGCTGAGTATGCTTCTCTGTGCCAGTTTCATTTTTTTTGCTATGATTGGGGTGGTGAGTTCTTTGGTCCCACCTCTTGCTTTCTTCATTTTCGTGATGCTCGCATGGAACCGTTTGCTCCTTAAACATCACAGCAGAATGGCACATCGAAGCACTGGAACTGCACATTGGCTGATGGTCTGCGTTCCCTTCTCTCGGGCTCTGGTCAATCTCCTCTCTTTGCCTTTGAGGAGATGTCGTACATGACCTGGGTGTGGAACCATGTTCTCCAAAGACCCCTCCCTTTTAATGTCACACAATCTGAACGTTGGACTGGACGTCACGCTGCTCTTTGTCTTACTCATGTTTGGGGCTTTGTCTCCTCTATCTGACTTCTTGATGGTTATCGTGACAGAAAACTTTCTCCTCATGGTCCTCTTTGTGTCTTTCTTGGCGTCTCACACTTCTCCAAGGTCTGGTGTATCTAGGACTACGCTCTTTATTGTGTCATTGAGTCTCTTGTTGTTATCTTTGTTGAAAATGTGTTTGAACATGACTTGTCTCTGCTTGGAGGCAAGTCTGTCCCACCTGTCTCTGGGGGGCTTACTGTTGTCCACTTGCTGAGAAACTTGTCAGACTAAGGCTGCACACGGATCCTGGGCTCCGCGGTACCCTACCCATGAATCCGGATCCAGATCCGGATTCACGGTTCCGGATCCAGGATTGTGGATCCGGCTTGTATCTGCGGATCCAGATCTGGATCCTCGGGCAGAGGGAGGGGGGGTTGGGGTAAGAAAACCTGACTAGACGTCCGGCTCAAATCGAAAACGTAGCACACTCATTTGCACATTCAAAATCGAACAGCTCAACATGCGCACCATTTTTCGGAACGGCAAACTATTTCGCGACACGTCCGCGTGGCTTGAACATGCATCATGCATGTCAACCGCGTGAAACCTGCCAAGTCGCCAGCCTGGAGATGGCGCCTCGACAATTCATTGGTCTCATATCTTCTTATGTGTCGACTGACCAACCACGTGTAGCCCCACAATATCATGAGCGGTTAGGATGGCCAGATATGGTTTGGACAAAGGCAGCCGTCGATGGACATCGTCACATCGTTGGTGGTCCGCAACAACACAACCCGTCCATCGTTGCACTGCCACACCGTTTAGAAGCACAACACCTAGGTGTATATCTCCTTGTTCGACATCCAGCAGCTCTGTTTCCTGTTACTAGCCGTCATGGGCGAAGACGACACCACCCGTCCCGCTGATGAAGACGAGGTGAACGACGACGAAGACGATGACGACGAAGAGGAAGAGGAGGGCGCCGACGGCGACAAGCGCAAACGGCGGGGAGAGAGCTCCCTAATCTGGGGGTCATTCAAGAAATTGGGTGTCGGTCCGACCGCGCGGGGCATGTGCTTACACTGCACAAAGGATCCAGTAAAACCAATCAGCCTATCGGCCAAGAACGGCACCACCCGCACTCTGTGGAAGCACATGCGCCTCATCCACCGAGACAAGTGGCGGCATCTGAAAGCCCTTGTCGCTGCCAACAAGCTCCAGGAGGCGAGAAGTGCGGTTGCGGATGCTGATGGCGGTGAAGCAGTAGCTCCTGAAGACAACCCAATCGCGTGTGGTGTGGTGGGCGTCGGCTACATCTTCAACAAGAAGTTTTTTCACTGCATGCTGTGAAAGCATGCAGTGGACAAAAACCTTTCGTTTTTGTCCATGGAGAGCTTCTGGCTTGCCAAGGCATTTGCGCACGCCAACCCCGCAGCAGCTATTCCTGGCCGCATGACCGTCGCCTGCAACATCCGCGTCGGTGCTAAGGCGTTCCGTCAGCGCATCAAGAAGCAACTGGCGGCAGTCAAGTCAGCCATCTCCTTCACGAACGACAGCTGGAAAGCAAGCAACAAAGTCAAGTACCTAGGAGTAACGGCGCACTGGATTGACAGCGACTACAACGTGCGCGCCATCGCCCTCGCCTTCCCGGCCATCAAGGGTAGGGCTACAGCCGACAACCTCTTCCAACTGCTGAAAACAGCACTGCAGCAGTGGGAGCTGTGGGACAGAGTTTTCTGTCTCACCATGGACAACGAGAGCACAAATGACTCCCTCGTTGACAACCACATGGTGCCCAACAACGACTCCTTCGACAAGGCCGGGCACATCAGGTGCCTCGGCCATGTGATGAACCTTGCAATGGGCGACTTGTTGAAGCAGCAGCGCGTGATGGCCATCATTCAGCAAGTCAGGGCCATCGCGGTGTTCGTGACACGGACGCCAACACGTGAAGAGTCGTTGCAGCAAGCTGTTGAAGCAGCGGGACTAACGTACAAGTCCCTCCACCTGGACACCGAGACAAGGTGGAACAGGGCTTTGGATATGTGTGAGCACGTGATTGCTGTGCGGTCTGTGCTTGAGGAGTGGCTGGATCTGTATGGCAGGGATGGCGCGCACCTGAAGCCAAGCTACGAGGACTGGGAGCTCATTGCGCTCGTCACTGTCATCGTGAAGCCCAACAAGGGCCTCACAGATGACATATCCGGATCGTCCTATCCCACCCTCTCCCTTGTCATTCCCTTCTACTCCTCCCTCCTTGACAAGATGCAGAACTGGGTCGTGAAAGCCGTGGCAGCAGAGCGGAAGAGCAAGCGCCGAGGACAAGCTGGCCGTCTGGACTGCAAGGAACAGCTGCTGATCGAGCTTAAGGAGGGCATGAACTCCAGCATCGCCAAGCTGGACAAGTACGCGGGGGTTTGTGCACCGAGCGCCACGTGTTGGCAACCGCCCTTGACCCTCGGTTCCGCCTGCATTTCTACGCAAACGTGCATCCCAAGGTCGGCATCGCCACCCCAGCACAGCTACACGTGAAGGTGGTGGAGATGATTAGGCCGTACTACTTGCGGATGGAGCTGTCCAGAGCTGCAGAGGAGGCTGCCGTAGCCGTGGCTGCAGTCGGCAGTACCAACGGTCTACAGCAGCTCCAGCTTCAGAACCACACCGACTCTGCTGCTGCTGCATCCACAAGTACAGCACATGCAGCATCAGGTAAACTACAATTATGTCAATTCATGTTTGATACACCGGCACTGTTTGTCCAAAACACTAACCTAAGTTCTGTTTCTACTGCAGCAGTGACAACACCCGCCACAGCCAGCACCCCGCAGCCACGTCGCAGCGCAAGGATTCAATCTGAGCCGGACGTCATCGAGGCCGCACTGGAAGATGCAGGCCCTGACATGTTCGCGGAGCCGAGCATTGTAGCCACCTCACAGGCTGGACCCTCCAGTTTGGAGGTGGAGGTGGACACCTGGGCGAAGGACGAGAAGAATCCCCGCAAGTGCAAAATCCTCATGTACTTGCGCAAGTACAAGAAAAAGTACCCGACATTCCACCTCGCAGCACTGGACCTCCTAGCAGTTCCAGCCACGAGCATGCCGTCTGAAAGGCTTTTCTCTCTGGGCCGCCACATCATCACTGACTTCAGGCAGTCTCTTGTAGACCTCACAGTTGAGAACCTCATGCTGCTGAAGTCCTGGATCAATGATCCAACCCTGGTGAACTTCCCAGTAGCACCTAGCGGAGAGGTAGCACCAGAGTTGGTAGCGGAGGAGGCATGGGTGAACGCACGTCGTCGTGGTGATCTAGCTCTAGAGGAAGAGCTGGAAGAAGAGGGTGAAGATGATGGTGAAGATGATGGTGCAGATGGGGAGGAAGGTGAGGGTGCAGGTGACAGTGGGGGNTAGACCTCACAGTTGAGAACCTCATGCTGCTGAAGTCCTGGATCAATGATCCAACCCTGGTGAACTTCCCAGTAGCACCTAGCGGAGAGGTAGCACCAGAGTTGGTAGCGGAGGAGGCATGGGTGAACGCACGTCGTCGTGGTGATCTAGCTCTAGAGGAAGAGCTGGAAGAAGAAGCTGAAGATGATGGTGAAGATGATGGTGCAGATGGGGGGGAAGGTGAGGGTGCAGGTGACAGTAGGGGGGGGTGGGAGGGACATGAACATGCTTAGACTTGGACTCGGTAGTAGTGCCATGATGACATGTTCAAGATATTTCACTGTCTAGTACCTAGTGATTGCATCATTGAGATGATTTTCCCATGAATGGGTGTGTGAATGTCTTCCATGAAAATGTCTGTGTGAATGTACAACATATGAAGATGTTAAGTGTTGCCAGCCAGTAGACAGATTCAAAAACCTGTGAAAGTCAAGGTTGGTGAAAATAACCCATGCATGATCCATGACTCTCCAGATCCGGATCCAGTATCCGTGAATATAAGGATCCATGAATCCAAGGATTCGTTACCCCGGTTCCGGATCCAGGTGCAGGACCCGTCGCACGGATCCGGATCCCTCTGAATCTCTGCGGATAGGAACCGTGTGCAGCCTTACGTCAGACAGTGCTTCTTCTCAGTTTAGCACATGCACTCCAATTATGTATCCTAGCGGCTTGTTCCCCTTGCCTCTTTCATCCTCTCTTGACGCTTCTGCAACTGGTGACACTACAACCTCCCCTACAGTATCACTGGTGTCCCCTTCTAATGTCTAGGCAGGCACTTCTCCCACTTCGTCCGCGTCCACATCACGGCCTTTAGCTTCCTCTACTGCCACTGTTCCTCCTGCCGTGTCTCTGTATGTTTGTGGTGGTCATCTTCGGGCTCTTCCCTCTCAGAAACGTCCATCTGCCTCTCAACCTCGTACAGATCCCAACACAAGTGACCTTGCAGTGGACCTCACCCTTGCCATTGGCGTGACCAGAGTCAATTCACTGCAGACTGGACGAGAAAACTCATATGGTCCAACCCCATAAAATCACAGATGGAACTGACAAAGTGTGGCGCCTCCGCAAGGCCCTATACATTCTCAAGTAGCCGCCTCACTATTTGAACCACTATATCACATCTACAGTCAAGAAGGAGGGATTTCGCAGGAGCACTTTTAAATCGGCCTTGTTCCTTATTGCTCCCTTCGCTCCCCATATTGCCATACTCATCCTAGTCAGTAACCGGCTGATTGCATCTCCCAGCCCTGCAGCTACTTAGTCTATAAAGGCTCTCTTGCTACCACCATACAAGATGAAGGATCTTGGGCCTGCTCGTGACTCCTTGGGCATAGAGCTTGAGCGTGATAGCTCGTAACGCACACTGCATGTTCACCGGGCTCCTTACGTTTGTGGCCTGGGAGAGTGCTTTCCATCTCTATTGTCCTCAGTTCCCTCTCCGTCCACCTCCATGACCCCAACAGGCCAGACGCTTCTAAAGTCACTAGATGTATCTAAACTGGGAGGGGTGGTGGATGTGACTAATTACTTGAGGGTGATTGGCGACTTCATGTACCTTGCTACCACTAACCGTGCTAGTGTTGCATTTCATTGTGCATTTTCTATCTCAGTTCTCCTGGTATTGTAGAGAGCGTCATCTTGAAGCTTCACTCTGTGGATTTTGCTACGCACTCCCTACAACGCAAACAAGGCTCTATGTCAAAGCACAACCCTCAATCATTGTCAGTGGATTCATAGACAGCAACTGGGCACATGACGCCGATGCATGAAGTAGAACAGGCTATGCTTTTCTTGTTAGGGGGATTGCCATGTCTCTGAAAAGCGACAAGCAAGGTTGTGTAGCCTGAAGCCAAGAAGGTGTTGAATATGTGGCACTTGGTGCAGGTATGTGTCTGGCTTTGTCGCTTGCTGCAACAACTACATGTTTCTATTCCCTACATCACCCTATGATGTGACAATCAAAGCACGAAGGCCATTGTTGAGAATGACAGCATGCACCACTCTTGCACAAAACACAACAACGCGAAGTATCATTTTCTTTGCGAGTCCATTGCCGCTAGTATTGCTGAAGTTGTTCGGTTCAGCATACGGTTGCACAAGATTTACTTTCTTATGAATGCACTCGGTAGAAAATTCTTCTAAATGTGTTGTGCATTCCATTTCCCCATGACCCCAGGTGAATGCTCATTGTCTGTTGGATCCACCACCATTTTTATGCATTCTCGTGCGACACATCTCACTGGGATATGAGTCCAGTGATTGCGGGTCATGGGGGAGTGTTAATGCTTTGTCCAGGTTATGGCCTCTGACATTTGAAACTCCCTCTTCTCTCTGTGGTTACTAGCTAGAGTTGCTCACAGGACTGTGTGAGAGAATGAGAACGAGAGAGAGCAGGAGAGTGTTGCATGCCATGGATGTGGTAGGGTTTGCCTTACAATCAAACATCACAACCAAGACAGAAGTCGAGGAGGGGGAGCGAGAGCCTAAGTCACTTGTGAGTGCACACCCACACCGAGTAACTACTCGGGCGAGCATGCACTGCCACCCAGGGGTCGAGCCCGACCTCTTGGAATTACCCGAGGATGGCTTCTCACCAGTGTGCGGCAAGAGATCGACACATTGGCCCCCTAAGGATGAGCACCCGGGATAACATGCAGCTCCCCCATAACACCCAAAGGCAAATAATCACGATGCAGGCATCGGCAATGAGAATGTACGAGCCCTGGCATCTACCTCATCACAACAACATAGTCAAATGTGAGCCATGCTTGTGCCAGAGGGCACTCCTGGGTAGCTTGATGACTGCTTGATGAGCCTGGTGTTAGCAATAAAGGCACTCTTGGGCGACGGCTCCCCAGGTATTGCCATGGGCACTTAATCTATACATGTTTTTGTGTGCCACGGATAGTGAGACAAGAGGGAATAGAGATATGAGTGGCCAAGGAACAGGACACAACTCCAACACTCCCCCATGACCCACAGACAAACATCCCACAAGCCGTGACAGAGTGGCACACACAAAAATGCATCAGCATGGTGGTGACAACTATACATGGAGACACCAAGCACCTCACCCTGGGTCATGGGGACAAGTAAGACCAACAACATGGACGGCACACTTTAAGATGTTTCTGCTGAGAGCCTTAGTGATAAAGTCACCCCTCTGTGATCGTGTGTCCATCCTTGTAACTCAGACAATGCCCACAGTAATGCACTCACGGACAAAGTGATGCTGTACATTGATATGCTTGGTGCATGAATGATACATGCCATTGTTTTCAGCAATGGCCTTTGTTCTTTGATTGTCCCAGCGTAGAGTGATTCAGCAAATGGGGACACGCAGTTGCTGAAGAAGGTGACAGAGCCAGAAAACTTCACACATACCTACGCCAAGAGCAACGTGCTCAACCGCAGCTGTGCTGCTTGCAGCACATCCTTGTTTTTTTCTTGTCCAAGAGATAGAAATTCCAACAATCATGAAGATACATCATGTTCTACTTCGTGCATTAGTGTCATGTGTCCAGTCACTGTTGGAGAACGCATCCACAAAACCTAAGGACTGTGCACAAAAGTACAGACTAGTTCGTGGTGTGGAGAGTGCATAGCGCAACATGCGCAATGCGGCCTCAAGATGGCACTCTTTGGGACACTGAGAGAACTGAGGGAGAAAATTCACTGCAAAAGGAACCTCAGCATGAGTAGTGGTGGCAAGGTACATCAGAGAACCAATGACCTTAAGGTAGCTCATCACGTCTACGGTCTCCCTCAGTTTTGACAGCTCTGAGGACTTCAGTTGTAATTGAACTAGTGTGATCATGGGTGAGAGCGATCACGCTCTAGCTCCATGCCTAGAAAGACACAAGCTGGACGGAGGTCGTTCATATTGTATGCGCACTACAAGAGAGCCTTTGCGGATTGGACAGCTGTAACATTGGGAGAGGCAATCAGAAGGTCATCCGCATAGACAAGGATAGAAAAAAGTGGTTCAGAGGGAGCACTAAGGAACAAGGCACGATCCACAGTGCTTCTCCTGAAACCCCCCTTTTCTAAAGCAGCTGTAATCTCCCGATTCCAACAGCGCAGAGACTGCTTGAGCCTTTAGAGGGCCTTGCGCAAAAGCCATACCCGATGTGTTGTATCTGTGAAGCCAGGTGGCTATACCATGTAGATTTCCTCATCAAGTTGAGGAGGGCCCTGGCAGTGGTGTATCAAACAACTAGGGTAAAGGTCTCACCAAAGTCAATTCCTAGGACTTGAGAGAACCCTTTTGCCCAAAGAAATACTTTGTATCATTCAACTGTATTGTCCAGATTTAGCTTATGTCGGTACACCCACTTTGTGACCACTGCTTTACGCTCTGGGGGGAGATCAGCCAACTTGCAGGCACCATATTCAAAGAGGGAATCAAATTCCGCTTGCATGGCCTACACCCACAGAGTGGAATTAGACGTACTGTGAGCACCCTGTACCATCAAGGCTTCAGGTGGAAGAGGGGATAGGCGAACAGCTCCAAAACCTGAAGCAACATACCCAGCAAAAGAAGAGGCAAGAGCCAGACGGAACTCTTGCTCAATGAGAGAGTATCCAAGTAGGTATTGGGGTGCACGACGGATGCAACAACAGGTGAGGAGGTGGTCACTAGGCCAAGGGCATGGATGCCAGGTTCACTTGAGACGATAGGACGAGAGTGCGAGGGCAGTGCACGGAGGTGAACACCCTGAGTGTAGGGAGAAACAGGAGCCATAGAGGAGGAAGGTGGCTCTGAGACAACAGGCGGCACATGAGCAGCAGGCGGCTCGGAGATAGCAGACGACACATAGGTGGTAGAAGGCTCAGAGACAGCAGGTAGCACAGAGGCAGAAAAGGCTCATAGGCAGCAGGCGGCATAGAACCAGAAGGTGGACAGAAATAGTAGGCGACCCAGAGGCAGCAGGCGGCACAGAGGTGGTAGAGGACTCAGAAGAAGGTGGCACAGATTTAGCGAACGCCTTAGGAGAAGCACACGACACAAAGGCTGTAGACGGCTCAAAGGCAACATGTAGTGAGGCAGAGGTGGGAGTGGAAGAGGATGGAGAAAGGCGCACTCAGGGGAGAACAGCAGACCAAGAGGGCCGAGAAGTGCCTTCTCCATCCCGAGAGGACGGAGGGAGAGAACCTTGAAAGAGACAAGGAACGTCACGTTCAAGCAAGTTTTCGAAGAAGAGAGAATTGCGAGACTCGATCACACAACAGCGCACCGGATCCCAGAAGTTTTGTGCTTTGAAGAAGGAAGAAATACCGAGAAAGACACTAAGAAAATCATGTGGGGATAACTTGCCATCCCAGTGGTTGACAGGAAGCCAGACAGAGGCGATAAAACTCCAGACAAAGACAAGACGAAGGTCGGCACGGCGGCCTGTCCAGCGTTCAAAGGGGTTGATGTGGTGAGATAGAGGATTGTAAAGGATACGATTACATACCTAGGTCAAGTAGGAAATGGCTTCAAAAGCAAAGAGAGAAGACTAACCCAAGAAGGAGAGAAGGGAACAAAAACCATCAGCCACGATGCGGTTCCAGCGTTTGGAGACACGGTTCTTTAAGAGCGTGTAGGGAGAAGAGGACTCAATGCGAACGCCACGAGTTTCAAGGAAACAAGAGGTGGAGCCAAGGAACTTGCCACCTGGGTCGTTGCAAAAGACATGCAAGGGACAAAGACACGCGCGCTCAGCTTGGAGAAGCCAGATTTCAAGAACATCAGTCATGTCACTTTTATGGCGGAGGGCAAAGATCCAGCGGTAACGTGAGAAGTTATCAATAAGTCAAAAGACATAGCGACCAAGGCCGCCAAGGATGTTGTGAGGTACCGGACCCATGATGTCAGTATGCACCAGGTCAAGAGGGTACAACGTGGCGGTGTCAGCTGCTGTAAAAGGAGAACGATGCGTCTTACCACGAGCACAGTCAAAGCAGGCAGTGGAGCATGGTGGTGTAAACGTGGCAACGTCAATTCCAATGGCAGTTTGGAGGCGCAAGAGACGCTAAATGGCGGCAGTGTGAATGTGACAGAGATGAGGATGCAAGAGATCAGCATGCTCAGGCAACAATGTGGGGACGACGTGAACGAGGGCAAAGGCAACGGAAGATGATGGGAAAGACAGAGGAACACAAAACACACGATCACAGTGCACGCCACAAAGCACAACTCACCCAGAGGAATGAAGTGAAATAGTGCCAACGCCCTGGTTGTCAAGGGTGGTGACAGAGAGTAGGCTAATCTCAAGGTCAGGCACGTATAGCACGTCAATGAGGAAAAGGCTCCTCTCAAGACCAACAAAGCGAACAAAACCAACACCTTGAACGTGGAGCAGTTGGCCAGAAACGATCCGAACAAAGCGAGCGGAGCCAACACAGCCGAGAGAGAAAAAGGACGAATGACATGAAATCATGTGATGGGTGGCCCCAGAGTCAATGATCCAGAAGCCGGAAGAAACACGAGCAGAGGGAAGGACAAGACAGACAGCAACAGTCCTAGGGGAACAGCCGTGTGACGAGTGACCAGGAAGAGAAGGAAAAACGTGAGACTGCCAGTCCTCAATCCACGAGTGGTCATTGGGCAAGGTCCCCTAAACATAACCCGACGACGCACCACGAAGGGCTCCATCCAACTCATAGACAAATACATGAGGAGAGCCACTCACACTCTCACCTCCCTGAGAGCGAAGCTGGAGAAGTTCTGTGTGACGAAGCTCAAGGGTGCGCTCCTCATCACGGTGGTCAGTACAGGGGTCAGAGGAGCGTGCGTCAGAGAAGTGGCCATCGTCCCGGGGCCAAGAAGGTAGAGTGTAATGGATGGATGGGGGCCCATGGCACGGTGGTCTCAAGATAGGAGGCACCCAACCACAGGGGCCAGGCGGAGAGACAGATGGCTGGAAGGGTGCAAGAGTGGTGCTGAGAGCTGAGGTTGAGAACGAAGGTGAAGCCACTATCACAGCAGCTGTGGCTGTGGGAGAGGATCTGATATCGGTACGAGCCCAATGAGCACGTATGGCAGAGGCTAGACGGGTATCACTGCGAGGTATTGGACATTTTGGAGCAGAGTTCCCAGAGGTACCACAGTTCAAGCATGGGACCTTGGTGGAGGTAGCAGAGGCATTGGAGGATTTTCCACCGTGGCCACAACACTTACCATGCCCACGTCTGGGCCTGCCTTCCTCGCCGTGGCCAGCACTTTGAGAGATGTGGACGGCAATAATGGAGAGAGAGGATGGAATGGAGGCAGCAACTGCAAAGAAGGGTGACGCAGTGGTGACGGTAGTGAGTGCGGTGCGATGGAGGCATTTGTTTTGCAAGTTGCTCCACTAGTCAGTGAGCCGAGGAGCGGTGAACTTGAAGAGTGGGCCAATCCCTGGAGGTCAGATGGCAGGAACTGGGACAGTAGCAAGTCGCTCAAGCTTAGATTGGGAGACATGCAGGTACAGGTCAGAGAGCTCGGGGATGAGACTAGCGACAAGTGCCAGACAGCTAGAGAGAGGGCCAAGTGTGGCGGTCCCCAGGTCACGAAGAAGGCGTAGAGTGTGCGCCTAGTACTCATCGGCCGCTTCGTCTGCGCGCATGTGAAGAGTGTTCAACAGCACAGTGAGGGCGCTTTGAGCGGCATGACTAGTCACTATTTGCGGTGACGAATGAGAGCATAGGCACCAATGGGATCAACAGGGGTGCCGTGAGCCTTGTCAGCATTATACGTACCAATGTCGTCTTGCAGCCCCTCAGGCCCATCATTGATGAAAGCACGTACAGCATGGGCGGCCTCCGTAGGCTAAGGGACAAAAGGAGGCTTGGCCGCCGAGTAGTAATCCCACGGCAGTTCCCCTTGTGCCCAAGCACTAAAGCGAGTCTCCTATGAGGAACAGTTGAGTTTAGACGTGAAATGTGGAGGAGCACTCTCAAAGTCACGTCTGGGTGGAAAAAGAACTTGAGGAAGAGCAACAGCTAAAAGAGAGGGAGCGGTGGAGTTGGTTGCAGCATTGACGGGTACAAAGGACTCAACTGATGTAGCTTATTCAGCGGGCAGGACAGTAGTTATGGCCGGCATGGCACGAAGGCGCTCTAAGACTAAGTTCACCACAGTTGAAGCCAGTGCTGGCTGTGCCTCTAGACCACTATGGAGTTATTCTT
Organism: Penium margaritaceum; assembly: GCA_023375785.1. Taxonomy (NCBI): domain Eukaryota; kingdom Viridiplantae; phylum Streptophyta; class Zygnematophyceae; order Desmidiales; family Peniaceae; genus Penium; species Penium margaritaceum. Next base: position 22,770 of record SZWC01021722.1, on the reverse strand, counting down.
CTACTTTACGGTGTACAACCAGTGCCTCGCTTAGAGCAACTTGCAGGGCCTCAATGGTTTCTTTCGGTGTAGGCATAGTGTGACAGCATCAGCAGCCAAAAAGAGGTGTGATGGGCAAATGAGTGTATGTGAGAGAGAGAAAGAGGGTTTCCTCACCAAGCTAGTGGCGTGGAGGCAGAGAGAAGAGGGCAGGCACCACCGCAGCAGCTGAGGAGAACAGGACGGCAACCCACGTGGAGACTGCCATGACAAGACAGAGAAGTCATGTGACATTGGCCTCTGCCACTTTTGTGGCTACATAGGTGACAAGGACGCCTGTTTTAATGTGATGAGTGAGGTCTCGTGGTGCATCTTTAGGAGTCAAGACTGTTTTTGCACTGGAAGCCCGGATGCAGCCGACGATGCTTGCGGTTGCATCAGCTGTAGAGGCTCAGGCGGTAGCAGCAGTAAAAGCTACCGTTGTCACCTGTGTGGCGATGTTGGGAGCTACAGCAGCCAGCAGTGTCAATGACGCCGCTACTTGAGCGTACGCCTAGTTTCTCTACCCACTGTAATCTTGGTCGGTACTCTGCTTGCACGGGCCATGGCTCAGAACATCGCAGCTACACCAGCTACGGCGTCTAGTACAGCACCGGCCAAGCTGAAGGGGTCGGTGTGGACTGGTAGAATGGGAATAACGCCTGGAACCTCACAGGCCACTGATGCTTCCGCAGTGTCAGCAGTTGTAGGACCAGGAGTGTGGCTGGAGTCAGGTGCAGTAGCAGGATTAGGAGATGACCCGGTGGGCTGCATACCCGGGGAAGGAGAGGGAGAAGATGGTAGGCCGTCTGCTGTGTAAACCTGGCGGTTGATCTCATGCTCTGCTGCTTCAATTTCCTCGGCAAGTGCACCACGCCAATACGTAGAATCAAACATGTGCACCCACTGTGGCATGTCGACATCGTCACTCTGCAAAGGTGGATCGAAGGTTCTCCCGTCCCCCCACTCCGCACACTCTGCTACACGGGCCGCTGTGCGAGGTGAGTCAAGTTCATCGTCGGAAGGTCCGTCAAGAGGCGGAGAATCTAGCGTGACAGATGAGTCGGCTACAGATGCAGCCGGGAATGCAAGAGGAAACATGCATTCGCTAGGAGGACTGGCATGTGTAAGTTGTAAGCGTTGCTGGAAAGGGAGTCAGCGAGAGTCCTGAAGGCATGCAGTGGAGAGGCTGCAGGTAGGCATCCACATGGACTGTAATGAGAGTCAGCGACAGGGTAGCAGGAGAAGGTACGAGATGGGCGCAGGTTACGCTCTGTCCTGTTGCCAAAAGATGCTGATTGTGCATGCTGTGGGCTGTGGTAGATACCACTTCCTTGGTAGAAGACGTGGTTGCTAGAGCACGAGGGGAGATATCAGTCACTATTGCATCCAGCTCTGTGCGGCACAAGAGGCCACACTAGGTGAGCATGGTGGCCCAATGATGGGACGACTCTCCACCCACAATTTGTGAATCGTAAGGAGGTGAGGAGGGTTCCTCATCACTCGGATACGAGTAGTTACTAGCTAGAGTCGCTCACAAGACTGTTTAAGAGAATGAGAACGAGAGAGAGCGGGGGAGTGTCACACGCCATGGATGTGGTAGGGTTTGCCTTAGAATCAAACATCACAACCAAGGAAGAAGTCGGGGAGGGGGAGCAAGAGTCTAAGTCACCGGTGAGTGCACACCAACACCAAGTAACTACTCGGGCGAGCATGCACCGCCACCCGGGGGTCGAGCCCGACCTCCCGGAATTACCCGAGGGCGGCTTCTCACTAGTGTGCGTCAAAAGACCGACACGGTGGGCCACTCAGGATCAACACCCGGGATAACATGCACCTCCCCCAAAACACCTTGAGGCAAATAACCATGATGCAGGCATTGGCAGTGAGAATGTACGGGCCCTAGCATCTACCACATCACAGCAAGGTAGTCAAATGTGAGGCATGCTTGTACCAGAGGGCTCTCCTTGGTAGCTTGGTAACTTCTTGATGAGCCTGGTGTCAACAGTAGAGGCGCTCTTGGACAAAAGCTCCCCATGTATGGCCAGGAACACTTAATCTGTACATTTGTGTGTATGTATGTGTGTGTGTGTGTGTGTGTGTGTGTGTGTGTGTGTGTGTGTGTGTGTGTGTGTTTGTGTGTGTGTGAATGTGTGTGTGTGTGTATGTATGTATGTATGTATGTATGTATGTATGTATGTATG
>SZWC01021722.1:8761-20497 GCA_023375785.1 Penium margaritaceum | reverse complement strand
GTATGTGTGTGTGTGTGTGGGTGTGTGTGTGTGTGTGTGTGTGTGTGTGTGTATGTGTGTGTGTGTGTGTGTGTGTGTGTGTGCCGCAAATAGTGAGACAAGGGAATAGAGATGTGAGAGGCAAAGGAATAAGACTCAACTCCAACACTCTTTCCCCACATGCACTCACAGACATGTACAGGGGATCAAGCGACATGGTTGCGCCTCGATTCATCTTTTAATACCGGAGCTCTTCACGTTGGAACCTGTCTTGCCAGTGTTGGCTTTGGCTCATATCTTTCATTGTGCTCTGTTGTGTCATCCCGGCTTGTGTGCATTGGCGTGCAGATGACTGACGGCGAGACTCGACGCTACTTGAGTGTCGTCCGGTGGAGTCGACGCACGCTGGGGACTACACACAGTTTGCTGGAGCCTCCTCCCTCCGGCGACGTGCTCAGCTCCATCGGCAGGCCTCCTCGGCGATCGGGCCACCGACGGTCACTGCCACTGTAGATGTTGCCTGTATGCATCCATTGCTGGGTCTGACTGTACCATTGCGTCTGCGGTGTCCTGCTCTGCTTAGGATCCAAATCTCATGCTAGCGTGGCACTGTTGTCAGTAGGGACTTGTGTAGGTACTGCCTAGGTTTGGGCAGCCATAACTCCTTACTGTTGTTTTTCTAGCTGATTCTGACCGCACGACTGCATTTGCATTGTCGGTATTATGGTATGGTCTAGTTTCCAAGAAAAACGGATGACACCCTGGTTTTGCGCTGTCGGCAACCTGGCAGGGCTCACCCGAGAAAACCTGCCAGCCTGAAGATAGAGCTCTTTTCTGATTGGCTAGTCAAATGAGTAACAAGCTCTACAGAGCTGGGCGAGGCTAGTTCTTGGAGGGGTCTACTATTGTGTCTCATTTTTCATTCCTAATCACTTACTTCCAGTTTTCAACTCCTTTCTGGCGCTAACACTGGCGCGCACATTTCGGAGAAACAAACCCAAAGCATTTAGACTTAGACTCTAGAGCGGCAGATTGAGGGGCCAGCAGACTAAGCAGCGAGCGTGGAAGCCTGCACGTTGCATCAACAACGCTCCTGCCCCAACTTGTTGCCTAGGAGTTCTAGCTTGGTATCAGAGCCAGAGCACAGCAGCAGCAGCAGAAGACTGACATACAGGTGCCAGACAACGCCGGCGAACCCCCATACGCGCAATTGAAGGAGAAATGCTGCCGGATTTTTTTTGGCAGCATTGACCAGCCTGGTGGCGGCGTCAAAGTTTTCCCCACGGCCACTGGGCCAGGGGAAATGCTGCCAAATACTTCCGGCAGCACTGAACCCCACGCGTGACACGAGGAGGTGAACGGCCAGTGACGTCACGCACCACGACGACGACGCACGTCGCGACGTCAACCAGGTGTGACCGTGCTCCATGCAGCAACAATAGTAGCAGCTTGTAACAGAAACAAGCAGTGGCAACAGCAGCCAGTAGCAGCTGTGTAGTAACAGCAGAAGCCATCCTACAGCTGACACAATAGCGGCTCCAGCAACAGTCAGTGCTGACGTCAGCAATTCTCAACTGACGTCACTGGTCATGTCACTGCTGATGTCATCAACAAACAAACAAAAGACTTTGTGGATAACGCAGCAACAGCTACTAATGACAACCATCCTATACTGACATCACTTCTGGCATCACTGTTGACATCAGCAGCACACCAAAAAAAACAAAAGCAAAAAGCAATAAAAGGGGAAACAAGGAGGGCCAACAAAACACTATGGCTGTCAGTTTAGTGGGGAGGGGTCCTCTGTTGGAGGGACTCGTAGTCCCCGTTTCCTGTAGCAACTGCAGCAGTAGCAGCAATAGCAGCAATCCATGAGTTTTGTCACCAGCTCCTCCGATCCACTGGCCGCTATTCAGCAACAGCTTGCCGCACTGACATAGCAACTTGCAGCACTGCAGCCGTTGGCATCACATACAAACACCAATGCCCCACCGCCCTTCCTTCCTCCTAGGTATGCTAGTCCCGCTGTGTCTGCTGCCACACATTACCTGGCGCAGCAGCAGACCCGGTGCCAATAGCAGACAGTGTCCTCAGTCCTTGGCCCCACGCAAGCAAAAGTACTTTGAGACCCCGCCCCCGCCGCTTCAGGCCGGCGAACAGATCCGGAGCTAGGAGCTTAGCTTCTACATCTGGGCGCTGGGTGAGGGCCTGTGGGGCTCTTCCGTACAACTCCACCGAGGCCGACTAGCTGTATGATGCTGGTCATGCAATACGCGCCCTCGTCGCACTCGCTCCTCCGGCATCACGCCTAGCCATAGAGCCCTTCCTTGGTGACTTCACCACTGGCGAGACACTAGACCCTTTAGCCGCATGGCACGTCCTCACCCATCCCCATTGCCTATCAAGCGAGGCTGAGACTAGCTGTTTACTATCGAAGTTCAACTCCTTGCACATGGGGGAGACCGAGACGGTCACCTCTTACTGATAGCAGGATGAGTACATCCTCCATCGCCTAGGCACCTCTGCTCCACCCCCTTTGGCCGCGCTTCTGACCATCAAGCGCGGTGCCACCGATGCGTATGCCAACGTCTTTGTTCACTATGCTCACTACTCCCAGGACGTCCTCTCCACCATGGCGACCTAGGGTACCCTCATGCCCTGGGCATACGAGCTTTTCCTCAGGATTGAGGAAACTCGTCTAGAGTCACGCATCCAGCGCACAGAGGCCCTTGCCTCCCCTACTGTCACCTCCATAGTTGTCGCTTCCCCCGCAGCAGCTGCATCCACCAGCTCCTCATCATCATGGAAGAAGAGGCATAAGGGCGGGAAGAGTAAGGGCCAGCAGCAACAGCAACAGCAGCCGACCGGGTCCATTGGTGGTGGCCCGGTCTGCCACAACTATGGCAAGCCAGGACACGGGAGGTACACGTGCCCGCTGCCGACGGAGGAGGCACACGTCATCGCTACCATGCATCGCCAGCGTGAGCGCCGACTCGCCTCTGCTCTCGTGGCGATCGCCGGCCCTAATCCCTCCACCCCGACCAGCAGCTACACTTCTCCGACAGCAACACCGGTCCTGCCATTGTCAGCTTTGTAGCAGCATCATCCGCAACCGTCGGCGCCGTTGTTTCCATCACCCGTGCAGTCGTCCTCCTACCCGGTCTCCGGCGTTGCCACTCTGTACTCAGTCTACACTCCCGGACCATCCACCCACGAGGGTCAACTGGAGCAGTTCATCGCGCTCCAACTCGGCATGCCGCGCCCTCCCCCTCTAGGGAAGTGCGAGTTGCATCACAATCTGCCCGTCTGCTCTGCCGTGCATGACTGAGACTGAGCTGTGGTCGTGTCCTGCCTCCTCGTCAGCTTCATCGTCTCTCATGCTCTCTTCTGCCCCCCTCTGTGACGATGTCGCATGTCTTGAGGATTGGCAGTCTCGGTTTGTGCTGCTGCCCACTGCGTCCGCGTCTCTTGCGTGCTGCCATGTGACTGTTAGTGATCTGGCGACTCCGGTCCAGGACCCTGCCGAGACCTGGATCATCGACTCCGGGGCCACGCATCACATGACGGCCTCTCGCGAGGCCTTCAGTATGTTTGGTCTTATTGGCGATGTGGCCGGTGTCCGGATGGGCTCCGTACAGGTCTTGCTCTTCCGCGGCGTTGGCGTCGTTCGTTTCTGTGTTCGTGCCGGTGATGTCTTCGTGACTGATGTCCTCTTCGTCCCAGGTCTTCAGCTCAGCCTCTTGTCCGTCACTGCCCTTGACCGCATGAGCATGGACATTATGGACTCCCATGGCCTTGGCACTGTGTCGTTACGACCGTCCGGTCTTGTCATTCTACACACCACTACCCGTGGCAATGTGTGGCACGTGCCTCGTCCGTCCTCCGCTCCCTCCTTCCCCTCCTTGTCGGCCACCACAGGCCATGTGTTTGTCACCAACACACTCTTACCAGAGCACACACGTCTCTTCCACCACTGCATTTGCCACGTCCACTGTGCTTGCGTCGATAGCATGCTCCGCACCCAGCCGGCTAAGGGCCTTCACCCGGACTCCTTCCCTTGGCCGTACCCCACAGAGTGCATCGATTGTGCTCACGACAAGGTGCACCGATCCTCATACCCTCAGTCCTCCCGTGCGTCCGTCCCTCTGGACCTAGTCCATTCCAATGTCATAAGTCCTCTCCCTACCGGATCTGTCTGGGAGCATGGACAATATGTCCTCATCCTCGATGACGACTAATCTCGCTACCGTTGGGTTTTCTGCCTTCGTCAGAAGAGTGATGTCGCTCCCGCCATTCGTGACTTGCTTGTCTGTGCGGAGCACGAGTCTGGTCGGCCTCTTCGCCACTTTCGCTCTGATCGCGGAGGAGAGTACATGGGAGAGACCACAACTTTTCTTGCCTCCCGCGGTATCCACCACGAGACGTTGACGCCTTACACAACAGCCACAACGACGTCTCCCAGCGGTGGAACCGTACCATGGCTGACGCTGTCCACACATGCGGGTGGAGTCTAGCCTGTCCGATGGCTTCTACTTCGGAGCCATGGCCTACATGACGTTGGTCTAGAACCAAATTCCCCACGACCCTCTTCCTTGTCAGTCCACGCCGTATCAGGACTGGTGCGTTCAGCGGGCTGACCAACGCCCGGCTTGCGTCCGGGGTTGCGTGGCCACTGTGTGGCTGCCCGCCCCGTAGCAGGGCGGCAAAATCGCTCCCCGCGAACATCCTTGCACCTTCCTTGGTGTCTCCCGTCAGTCCAAAGCCTGGCGCTTCTGGGATCCCTCCCAGCACTACATAGTCGAGTCCCGCGATGCCCTATTCTTTGAAGAGTTGTTTTCCCACAACCTCGTCCTCTCCAGCTCGTCGATGTCCCTCCTGACGCGTGGAAGAGTGGTGAGTCCGTGGTCTGTCCTGCCACTTCTGACACATCACCTGGTCCCTCAGGGCCAGCACTCCGAGCCCTTTCCGCTGATCCCGCCGAGCTGGTAGTCCCAGTCGCGTCTGCTGGCCCCTTCGCACCGGCAGCCCCGCCCGAGTCTGCTGGTCCCTCCGGGCCGGTAGCCCTAGACGCGTCTGCTAGCCCCTCCGCACCGGCAGCCCCATCCGAGTCTGGAGGTCCCTCAGGACCGAAAGCCCCGGTCGTGGCCGCTGGCCCCTCCGCGCCGACAGCCCCGTCCGAGTCTGCTACCCCCGAGTTGGCAGCCCCAGTCATGTCCGATGGTCTCTCCGAGCCGGCAGCCCTGTCCGCGTCTGCTAGCCCCTCTGGGCCGACACATTAGTCTGCGTCCACTGGCCCCTCCGAGCCAGCAGCCCTGGTCTTGTCGGCTGGCCCCTTCACACCGGCAGCCCCGTCCACGTCCACTAGTCCCTCTTGGCCCGCAGCTCCGCCTGCGTCCACTGGTCCCTCTACACTAGCAGCCCCGTCCGCCTCCGCCAGCACCATGCACTCAGCGCCATCTCCTGCCCTATCGCGCAACAGGCGTGGCCCAGGCGACAGCCTCCGACCCAGGCCGTCAATGAGTGAGCAGACCGCCACACCGCGCCTTGTGGCGCCTCAGCCCCTCGTCGCCCCACGTGTCTCATCTACTCCTACGATAGTGAGTGGGGACCTTGGTACCAAGGCCTTCGGCCTGGCCACTTCGGCCATCATTGCAGACCTCCACCCGGGCTTTGCACTGGGCTATGCCATGCTCCATCACGAGTATCGAAATGTCGTCACGGCTGCACTCACTCACATCCCGCCTGGGGCTCGCGGTGCACACACCCTTGCATTCCGCTCCACGGCACGCCCGGAGGACCCTACCACCCTATGCGAGGCTCCAGCCTCCCCCCAGGTTGCACAGTGGGATGCTGCCTGCGCCGACGAGCTCGTTGCTATCCGACAGGACCACGTGTATGACCTCGTCGATCTCCAGGTCGGAAGGTCATCGGTGCCAAATGGATCTTCCGGTGCAAATGGAAGCCGGACGGGTTCTTAGATAAGTACAAGACCCGTCTCATAGCCAAGGGGTTTGCTCAAGTCCCCAGGGTTGATTATGACCAGATCTTTGCCCTAGTCGGCTGATTCTCCACTAGCTGAGTGCTCTTCACTCTGGTCGCCCAGCACGAGTGGGATGTGCATCAAATGGATGTACGTAACACTTTCCTTCATGGCTCTCTGGAGGGAGAGAAGCTCTACATGGTGTAGCCTCCAGGCTACGACGAAGGCACTAGGAAGGTCTGGCGGCTGCGGAAGGCCCTCTATGGCTTGAAAGAATTGCCTTGGTGCTGGAACCAGGAAATTTGTCGTACGTTCCTCCGCGGTGGCCTCCTGCGTAACACTACTCATCCCGCATTGTTCATCAGCCCGCGAGGCTAGACCTTCGTCGCTGTCCTGGTCTACGTCGACGATCTTCTCATTGCGTCGCTGGACGTGGCTGCCATCCAACGTTTGAAGGACCTACTGCACACCGCATACCGGAAGAAGGATGTCAGTTCTGCCCGAGTTTTCCTGGGCATGGAGCTCGAGCATGATCGCTCCCAGGGCATTCTACGCGTCCACCAGGCTACCTATGTACAGACTCTGTCTACTCGCTTTGCCGAAGACCTGTCCCTCGTTCTGAGTGTGTCCTAACCCATGTCACCGGATGGCCAAATGAAGGTATAGACCTTTGACCCAGCCGTTGTGGGGGAGCTAGTTGGCGTGACCACGTATCTGCAAGTCATCGGGTCAGTGATGTTCCTGGCGACGACGACACGCCCAGATATTGCGTTTGTTGTCAACCTCCTGGCTCAGTTCTCTCAGGAGGCGCGTCACCTCCACTTCGAGGTCGCGATCCGAGTGCTGCACTATGTCGTCTCGACTCCACGGTGCGGTCTCATGTTCCGCAGACAGCCGTCTGTGGTAGCAATGGGCTACACCGACAATGACTGGGCCGGCAGTCCAGACGGCAAGAGCCGCACAGGCTGAATCTTTCTGGTTGGCTGCACAACTGTGTCCTGGCGTAGTGGCAAGTAGGGGTGCATTGCACGTAGCACTACTAAGGCTGAGTACATGGCCCTTGGCTCAGGCGCATGTGAGATCGTGTGGTTGCATCGTCTTTTGTCTCAGTTGCGTCAGTCCGTCGCATCCATCACCTTGCATTGTGATTATCATAGTGCCATGGCCATCGCCGGCAATGACGGTGTGCATCACACACCCAGAAAGTACATCAATGATGAATATCACTATGTGCGCTCATTGTTTCACGACGGTAGCGTCAGCATTGTGTGCGTTGAGACAGCATGGCAGCTGGCAGACTTCTTGACCAAAGCACATAAGCGCGACTCGTTCAATAAGGCAATGAGTTCCGTCGGTGTCCGTCCGTGAGTTGCACTCTTTGTTCCTGCCTGCGACTCTCCTTGCCCTGGGGGAGTCTGTCTGTTGAATGTGTCGCTGCCCGCCCCTGTGCACCATGCCTGTGAGTCATGGGAGAGTGTTGGTTTTTTCTCACATCTCTCATTGTGCTCTGTTGTGTCCTCCCAGCTTGTGTGCATCGGCGTGAGATGATTGATGGCGAGACTCGATGCTGCTTCAGTGTCATCCGGTGGAGCCGACGCACGCTGAGGACCGACGCACGCTGACTACACGCACTTCGCTGGAGCCTCCTCCCTCTGGCGACGTGCTCAGCTCTATCGGCAGGCCTCCTCGGAGATCGGGCCGCCGGCGGTCACTGCCACTACGGATGCTGTCTACATGCATCCAATGCTAGGTCTGAATGTACCATTGTGTCTGCGACGTCCTGCTCTGCATAGGATCCAAATCTCATGCTAGCGTGGCGCTGTTGTCACTAGGGACTAGTGTAAGCGTTGCCTTGGTTTAGGCAGCCATAACTCCTCATTGCTACTTTTCTAGCCGATTATGACCGCACGGCTGCGTTCACAGCGTTGGTATCATGGTATGGTCTAGTTTCCAGGGAAAACGGATGACACCCTGCTATTGGGCTGTCGGCCGCCTGACAGGGCTCACCGAGAAATCCTGCGAGCTTGAAGAGAGATGTTTCTTGACTGGCTGGTGAACTGAGTAACAAGCTCTACAGAGCTGGGTGAGGCTAGTTCTTGGAGGGGTCTCCCATTGTGTCTCATTATTCATTCCTAATCAGTTACTTCCAATTCTCAGCTGAAATCAAGCGTTGACATTGGCGTGCGCAATTCTAAGTAACAAACCCAGAGCACTCGGACTCAAGACTCTACACCGGCAGTCTGAGGGGGCAGCACACTAAGCAACGAGCGTGAAAGCCTGCATGCTACATCACCACCATTGCTGCCCCAACTTGCTACCTAGGAGTTCTAGCTACCAGATAGGCGTTCCACCCTTACATGACATGACTTAAAGTAACAAGTTGACATCTTGTCGCTATCATTGGCTCACTTGTTTGAATGTGGAGGAAGCTTGACCCTGGATACTTTGGGACCTTGACTTGTGTCAATGCCTGCACATGGGTTCCGGAACAACTGCCACACTTCACGGGTGCTAATCCATTGGGGCCCACTATGTAGGTCTCTAGCTGCACATCGGTGAGGAGCCAGCCTCAGTTTTGATGTGAAGAGGTCGGGCTTGACCCGCGAGTGGCAATGTGGCCTTGCATTTGTGGTGCACAGGCAGGGTGCAAGCGCGCCGATGCTCAGATGCTCGCTTCTCCCCATACACATTGTCTTGTTCAAAATGTAAGTCCTGTATCATGGCGTGCATGTCTAACTGGAGCCTTCCCAAGAACTTCTACTCCCACTCTCCTAACTTGATAACCCAAGAACTACAGGTGTGAGGAGAAGGGGGAAGGGGGAGGAGTAGTAGGAGGAGGGGGAGGGGGAGGAGAAGGAAGAAGAAGAAGAGGAGCCACCACCGAGGGAGGAGGTAAAGTGAGGGAGGGAGGGGGATGGGACGCAGAAAGGCGAAGCAAAGAAGGCAGCTGCATCTGTCCATAGGACACACACCGCTGGATTGTTAGATGTGAAAGAGAAACAAAGCTCGTTGGCTGTCGAGACAGTCCAGCATCTTGAGGCTGAATCCAGACATGACATGCCTTGACCACCACAGTCCACAGCCCATCCGCACTCATTCCCAGCAATATCGCAAAATGCCCATTCATCCCCCCCCCCCCCCCCCCCTCACCCCTCCCCCAACCCCTACCCATCCCCACCCATCTCACCCATCCTCACACAATCCCCAGCTCAGCCCATGTCCGCAGCCGCGACCCCTGCAGCAGGGTGGAGTTGAAACCTCGCCATTGGTTCGAGCAAAAGACCCACAGAAACGTTGAGAAGGTGGCAAAGGTGACGGGACAACCTGGCAATACATTACAAAACATTGTACGGCCATCAGCTTCGGGGTCCCAAGGTATGCACTCACAACAAGACACAATCCACAAGAATCAACTCCGAATCAACAACCCACAATAAATCTAGCCCACACAGAAGCAACACACGACGAGTGCCAAACAGACAAACAGACAAACAGACATACAGACAAACAGAAAAACAGACAAACAGACAAACAGACAAACAGACAAACAGACAAACAGACAAACAGACAGACAAAAAGACAAAGCGCAGCAGAATCTCACTCTCAACCGCACATGCCAAAGAGCATTTCGCATTTCCTCCATTCCCGTCTTGCAGCGCAGCTTTCGGCCATTCTGCTGCTGCCGCTGCCGGCGCCGCTGTTGCCGCCTCTGCCGCCGCTGCTGCCGCCGCCTCTGCTGCTAAATCAGTTGCTACTGCCACCGCCTCTGCTCCTGCTTGCGATGCTCCCATCAGCTTTGTGGAAGACTGAGATGGTCACAGCCCACCTTGCCATCGCCGCCTTCCTTTGAGAGAAAAACAAACTGGGGCAAGAGCAGAAGCACAAGCACATGCGCTGGATCGTAACATGCTCCACTTCTCTGCAGCCGTAGTTGCTTGCTTGCTTGCTGCTGCTGTTGCTGCTTGCCTTGCTGTCTGTGAGCACTGCTGGTGATGTTCCACGGCAGTTACTGTTGCGGCTGAGGTTGCCGCAAGCGGTCGCAAGTAAAGAGCACATCACGGCATGGTGCGGCGAAGCGTGTCTGGCACACACTTCAGCTCCTCCAGTGCCACGGACTGATCCTTGCCACGACGTACTCCGCACTCGAGCTGACCTGATCGCTTCTCAACCCGAAATGGCGACAGTCACACGCAAGACGAAGCCCTGCAGCAGATGAAGTCGAAACAAGCCTTTGCTGCTCACTGCTGCAGACCGCTTCTGCTGCTGCTGCTTCTGCTGCTGCTGCAATCGCAGGCAGCAGGATTGCTGCGAAAAAATCGGCATCCAAACTCTGAGCCGATTGTGTGGATCAGAAAACAGAACACCTGCCCTCCTCGTCTCTCCTCTTCTCTTCTCTCATCCATTCTCAGGCCACAGAAGCTGCATCCAGCAAGCACCACTCCTCTCGGCCTTTGTCCAACCGTGCATTTCGCAGCGGCTCTCCCACCTTACCAACTCCCACCCTGCAGACCTCCACCTGGCTAAAGAGAGAAAAGCACGAGCAAATTTTGTCTGGTGCAGAGCACACCCAATCGCACCCAGTTCCTCTGAGCTTCCGCCACCGCCACCTTTCGAAGGTGTAGGCGTAACTCAAACAATCTGAGAACTAGAGGCATAGATTGCCTCGGAGAACACTCTACATCTGACAAAAACTGGAAATAGATTTAAACTACTTCTCTGTCGCAATCACTGCTTGCTCCATTTTTGCCACGGTCACTGGTCACTCCATTTCCGCTGCAATCTCAACGCCATGCGCCGAAAGGCCACGGTCACGCCAACGCCTGCAAGCAGCGCCATGGCTGCTCCTCTTCCCGTTGCTTGCGCAGCAGCTGCTGCCCCACTGCTGCTGCTACTGCTGCTGCCTGGGGGGGCTGCAGCAGTCACAGACACAGCGATGGAAGCAAAGCGGGAAGACGGAGGTGGCGTGGAGGAGGAGGAAGACGTCGACGGGAGAGAAGTCAAAGTTGAAGGCGACGACGAAGAGGACAACAACGAAGCACCAGCAGCTGCGTCAGTCGACGCAGCAGGCCTGCCCAGGGTCTGACTGCCGTTGTCGCAGCACGGCACAGTAGGCTGCGCATCTGCTGCTGCCGCCGCGCTCGCCATGGTCGGCGGCCGTGTCTGCTTCTGGTGGTCCTGCCATCCACTTCCCCCCGTGCCCCCACCAACTCCGCTGCCAGACAACCCGGCAGAGCTGCTGCTGGATCCGCCTGCTGCGACGGCAGCCGCCAGCGCCGCTGCCGCCTCGCCCTCGGCCGCGGCGCTGGTGAGCACGCTGGCGCACTCCTCGGGCGACGGCTCGCGCTCCTTCATGAAGAGGATGGGGGTGAGGCCCAGCAGGCACCCGACCGTGACGCCGACGGACGCGCCGGCGGTCTCCGCCCACCTTGCCTCTTTGGTTGCGAGCTGCTGCGACGAGGCCTTGAGCTCCGGCATGAACAGCGACGATGCGCTCTCTATGTACTCGCGGCACACCGTGCCGATGATGTCGGACACCGCGTTGCCCAACCCTGCGGCCTGTGGTGGAATAGAGGAGGAGGAGGAGAAAGGGGGATGTGAAAATCATCGGCTTGTTCTAAAGCTGCTGTCGTCATCATCTCGCTCGTACTGCAATCAGCAGCACACCGTGGCGATGATGTCCCCACACCGTATTGCCCAACCCTCCAGCCAGCCGGCGCAGGTGCGAGAGCGAGCAAGCCAGCGAGAGAGAGAGAGAGAGAGAGAGAGAGAGAGAGAGA
>SZWC01021720.1:19321-45329 GCA_023375785.1 Penium margaritaceum | reverse complement strand
TGCATGTAAGTGCGTGTAACTGTGTGTAAGTGTGTGTAAGTGCATATTCGTGCGTATAAGTGCGTGTAAGTATGTGTAAGTACGTGTAAGTGCGTGTAAGTATGTGTAAGTGTGTAACTACATGTAAATGCATGTAACTGCGTGTAAGTGTGTGTAAGTGTGTGTAAGTGCATGTAAGTGCGTGTAAGTGCGTGTAAGTGCATGTAAGTAAGTATAAGTACGTGGAAGTGCGTGTAAGTGCGTGTAAGTGTGTGTAAGTGTGTGTAAGTGCATGTAAGTGCGTGTAAGTGCGTGTAAGTGCATGTAAGTAAGTATAAGTACGTGGAAGTGCGTGTAAGTGCGTGTAAGTGTGTGTAAGTGCGTGTATGTGCATGTAACTATGTGTAAATGCGTGTACGTATGTGTACGTACGTGTAAGTGCGTGTAAGTTCGTGTAAGTGCATATAAGTGCATGTAAGTGCAATTAGCTGCGTGTAAGTGTGTATAACTGCGTGTAACTGCATGTAAGTGCGTGTAAGTGCGTGGAAGTATGTGTAAGTGCGTATATGTATGTGTAACTGCATGTAAGTGCGTGTTAGTGTCTGTAAGTATGTGTAAGTGTGTGTAAGTGTGTGAAAGTATGTGTAAGTGCGTGTAAGTGCGTGTAAGCATGTGTAAGTGCGTGTCAATGTTTATGAGTGCGTATAAGTGCGTGTAAGCATGTGAAAGTGCATGTAACTGTGTGTAAGTGCGTGTAAGTGCGTGTAAGTGTGTTAGTATGTATAAGTGCATGTAAGTGCATGTAAGTGCGTGTAAGTGTGTGTAAGTATGTGTAAGTGCGTGTAAGTGCGTGTGAGTGGGTGTAAGTGCATGTAAGTGCGTGTAAGTGCATGTAAGTGTGTGTAACTGCATGTAAGTGTGTGTAAGTGCCGGTTAGTATGTGTAAGTGCCTATAAGTGTGTGTAAGTACATGTAAGTGCGTGTAATTACGTATAAGTGCGTGTAAGGACATGTAAGTATGTATAAGTACATGTAAGTGCTTGTAAGTGCGTGTAAGTGTCTGTATGTGCCTGTAAGTGCGGGTAAGTGCGTGTAACTCTGTGTAAGTGCATATAAGTGTGTGTAAGTGTGTGTAAGTGCGTGTAAGTGCGTGTAAGTACGTATATGTGTGTGTAAGTGCGTGTAAGTGTTTGTATCTGCGTGTAAGTGCGTGTAAGTGCGTGTTAGTGCGTGCAAGTGTATGTAAGTGTGTGTAAGTGCACGTACGTATGTGTAAGAGCATGTAAGTGCTTGTAAGTGCATGTAAGTTCTTGTAAGTGCATGTAAGTGCATGTAAGTGCGTGTAAGTGCGTGTAACTGCGTGTAAATGCGTGTACCTGTGTGTAAGTGCATGTAAGTGCGTGTAAGTGCGTGTAAGTGTGTTAGTATGTATAAGTGCATGTAAGTGCATGTAAGTGCGTGTAACTGTGTGTAAGGGTGTGTAAGTGCATATAAGTGCGTGTAAGTGCATGTAAGTAAGTATAAGTACGTGGAAGTGCGTGTAAGTGCGTGTAAGTGTGTTAGTATGTATAAGTGCATGTAAGTGCATGTAAGTGCGTGTAACTGTGTGTAAGGGTGTGTAAGTGCATATAAGTGCGTGTAAGTGCATGTAAGTAAGTATAAGTACGTGGAAGTGCGTGTAAGTGCGTGTAAGTGTGTTAGTATGTATAAGTGCATGTAAGTGCATGTAAGTGCGTGTAACTGTGTGTAAGGGTGTGTAAGTGCATATAAGTGCGTGTAAGTGCATGTAAGTAAGTATAAGTACGTGGAAGTGCGTGTAAGTGCGTGTAAGTGTATGTAAGTGTGTGTAAGTGCACGTACGTATGTGTAAGTGCATGTAAGTGCTTGTAAGTGCGTGTAAGTGTCTGTATGTGCCTGTAGGTGCGTGTTAGTGCGTGTAACTCTGTGTAAGTGCATATAAGTGTGTGTAAGTGTGTGTAAGTGCGCGTACGTATGTGTAAGAGCATGTAAGTGCTTGTAAGTGCATGTAAGTTCTTGTAAGTGCATGTAAGTGCATGTAAGTGCGTGTAAGTGCGTGTAACTGCGTGTAAATGCGTGTACCTGTGTGTAAGTGCATGTAAGTGCCTTGAAGTACGTGTAAGTGCGTGTAAGTGTGTGTAAGTACGTGTAAGTGTGTGTAAGTGCGTGTAAGTGCGTATAAGTGCGTATAAGTGCGTGTAAGTATGTGTAAGTGCATGTAAATGTGTACAAGTGCGTGTAAGTACCTGCAAGTGCGTGTAATTGCGTGCAAGTATGTGTAAGTGCGTGTAAGTGCATATAAGTACGTATAAGTGTGTGTAAGTGTATGTAAGTGCTTGTAAGTGCGTGTAAGTGCGTGTTAGTGCGTGTAAGTGCGTGTAACTGTGTGTAAGTACGTAAAACAGCATGTATGTGTGTGTAAGTACGTGTAAGTGTGTATAAGAGCATGTAAGTGCGTGTTCGAGTATGTAAGTAAGTGTAAGTGCGTGTAAGTGCATGTACATTCCTATAAGTGCGTGTAAGTGCGTATAAGTGCAGTAAGTGCGTGTAAGTGCGTGTAAGTGTGTGTAGGTGCGTGTAAGTACGTGTAAGTGCGTGTAGGTGTGTGCAAGTACGTGTAAGTGCCTGTAAGTGCGTGTAAGTGCGTATAAGTGCGTGTAAGTGTGTGTAAGTGCGTGTAAGTGCATGTAAGTGTCTGTACGTATGTGTAAGTGCGTGTAATTGCGTGTGAGTGCGTGTATGTTCGTGTAAGTGTGTGTAAGTGCGTGTAAGTGTGTGTAAGTGTGTGTAAGTAGGTAAGTGCATGTAAGTGTATGTAACTGCGTATAAGTGCGTGTAAGTGCGTGTAAGTGCGTGTAAGTGCGTGTAAGTGCGTGTAAGTTCTTGTAAGTGCGTGTAAGTGCGAGTAGGTATGAGTAAGTGTGTGTAAGTGTGCGTAAGTGCGTATTAGTGGGTGTAAGTGTGTGTAAGTTCTTGTAAGTACTTGTAAGTGCGTGTTATTGCGTGTAACTGCGTATACGTGTGTGTAAGTACGTGTAAGTGCGTGTAAGTGCGTGAAAGTGCTTGTAAGTGTGTGTAAGTGCGTGTAAATGCGTGTAAGGGCATGTAAGTGTGTGTACGCATGTGTAAGTGCGTATAACTGCGTGTTAGTGCGTGTAAGTGCATGTAAGTGCGTATAGGTACGTGTAAGTGCGTGTAAGTATGTGTAAGTGCGTGTAAGTGTATTTAAGTGCGTGTAAGTGCGTATAAGTTTGTGTAAGTGCGTGTAAGTACATGAAAGTGAGTATAAGTACGTGTAAGTACGTGTACGAGTGTGTAAGTGCGTGTAAGTGCATGTAAGTGCCTGTAAGTTTGTGTAAGTGCATATAAGTGCGTATAAGTACGTGTACGTGCATGTAAGTGCGTGTTAGTACGTGTAAGAGTATGTAAGTGCGTGTAAGTACGTTTAAGTGCGTATAAGTGTATGTAAGTGTGTCCAAGTGCGTGTAAGCACGTGTAAGGGCGTTTAACTGCGTGCAAGAACGTGTAAGTGCGTGTAATTGCATGTAAGTGCGTATAAGTGTGTGTAAGTGTGTGTAAGTACTTGTAAGTGTGTGTAAGTGTGTGTTAGTGTGTGTAAGTGCATGTAACTGCTTGTAAGTGCGTGTAACTACGTGTACGTGTCTCTAAGTGCATGTAAGTACGTATAAGGCGTGTAAGTGCGTGTAAGTACGTGTAAGTGCGTGTAAGTGCATGTAAGTGCGTGAAAGTGTGAGTAAGTACGTGTAAGTGTTTGTAAGTGGGTGTAAGTATGTGTAAGTGCGTGTAAGTGCGTGTACGTTCGTGTAAGTACGTGTAAGTGCGTGTAAGTGCAATTAGCTATGTGTAACTGTGTGTAAGTGCGTGTAAGTGCGTGTAAGTACGTATAAGTGCGTGTAAGTGTGTGTAAGTGTGTGCAAGTACTTGTAAGTGCGTGTAAGTGTGTGTAAGTGTGTATAAGTGCCTATCAGTGCTTGTAAGTACTGTAAGTACATGTAAGTGCATGTATGTGCGTGTAAGTCTGTGTAAGTGTGCATACGTGCGTGTACATGCGTGTAAGTGCGTGTAAGTGCGTGTAAGTACGTGTAAGTGCGTGTAAGTACGTGTAAGTGCGTGTAAGTACGTGTAAGTGCGTGTAAGTACGTGTAAGTGCGTGTAAGTACGTGTAAGTGCGTGTAAGTACGTGTAAGTGCGTGTAAGTACGTGTAAGTGCGTGTAAGTACGTGTAAGTGCGTGTAAGTACGTGTAAGTGCGTGTAAGTACGTGTAAGTGCGTGTAAGTGCAATTAGCTATGTGTAACTGTGTGTAAGTGCGTGTAAGTGCGTCTAAGTACGTATAAGTGCGTGTAAGTGTGTGTAAGTGTGTATAAGTGCCTATCAGTGCTTGTAAGTACTGTAAGTACATGTAAGTGCATGTATGTGCGTGTAAGTCTGTGTAAGTGTGCATACGTGCGTGTACATGCGTGTAAGTGCGTGTAAGTGCGTGTACGTCTGTGTTAGTGTGTGTAAGTACGTATAACTGCGTATAGCAGCGTGTTACTACGTGTAAGTGCGTTGAAATGCGTGTAAGTATGTGTAAGTGCGTGTAAGTACGTTTAAGTGTGTGTTAGTGCGTGCAAGTTCATGTAAGTGTGTGTGAGTGCTTGTAAGTGCGAGTAAGTGCGTGTAAGTGCGTGTAAGTGCGTGTAAGTATGTGTAAGTGCGTGTAACTGCATGAAAGTGGGTGTAAGTGCATGTAAGTTCTTGTAAGTGCGTGTAAGTGCGTGTAAGTGCGTATAAGTACGTGTAAGGACACATAAGTGTGTGTAAGTGCATGTAAGTGCGTCTAAGTGTGTATAAGTGCATGTAAGTGCGTGCAAGTGCATGTAAATACGTGTACGTGTGTAAGTATGAGTAAGTGCATTAAAGTGCGTGCAAGTGCGTGTATGTGTGTGTAAGTGCGTGTAAGTACGTGGAATACCGTGTAAGTAGGTGGAAGTACGTCTAAGTGCGTATAAGGGTGTATAAGTTCCTGTAAGTACACGTAAGTGCGTGTATGTACGTGTAAGTGCGTGTAACTTTGTGTAAGTACGTGTAATCGTATGTAAGTGCATGTAAATGTGTGTAAGTGGGTATAAGTGCATATAAGTACGTGTAAGTGTGTGTAAGTATATGTAAGTACGTGTAAGTATGTGTAAGTGCGTGTACATGCCTGTAAGTACGTGTAAGTGCATGTAAGTGCGTATAAGTGTGTATAAGTACGTAAGTGCATGTAAGTGCGTGTAAGTGCGTCTAACTGCGTATAACTGTGTCTAACTGCGTGTAAGTGCGTGTAAGTGCGTGTAAGGGTGTCTAAGTGCGTGTAAGTGCGTATAAGTACGTGTAAGTGCGTGTACGTGTGTGGAAGTGCATGTAAGTGTGTGTAAGTGCGTATACGTGCGTGTAAGTGCATGTAAGTGTGTGTAAGTGCGTGTAAGTATGTGTAAGTACGTGTAACTACGTGGAAGTGGTTGTAAGTGCATGTAAGTTCTTGTAAGTGCGTGTAAATGCGTGTAAGTGCGTGTAAGTGCGTGTAAGTGCGTATAAGTATGAGTAAGTCCGTGTAAGTGCGTGTAAGTGCATGTTAGTGCATGTAAGTGCGTGTAAGTGTCCGTAAGTGCTTGTAAGTGCATGTAAGTGCGTGTACGTATGTGTAAGTACGTGTAAGTGCGTGTAAGTGTGTGTAAGTATGTGTAAGTGTGTATAAGTGCGTGTAAGTGCATGTAAGTGTGTGTAAGTGTGTGTGAGTACGTATAAGTGTGTGTAAGTATGTGTAAGTATGTGTAATTGAGTATGAGTGCGTGTAAGTACGTGTAAGTGCGTGTAAGTACGTGTAAGTGTCCGTAAGTGCTTGTAAGTGCATGTAAGTGCGTGTACGTATGTGTAAGTACGTGTAAGTGCGTGTAAGTGTGTGTAAGTATGTGTAAGTGTGTATAAGTGCGTGTAAGTGCATGTAAGTGTGTGTAAGTGTGTGTGAGTACGTATAAGTGTGTGTAAGTATGTGTAAGTATGTGTAATTGAGTATGAGTGCGTGTAAGTACGTGTAAGTGCGTGTAAGTACGTGTAAGTGCGTGTACGTGTGTGTACATGCGTGTAAATGGGTGTAAGTGCATGTAAGTGCATGTAAGCACGTATAAGTGCGTATAAATGCGTGTTAGTGCGTCTAAGTTCGTGTAAGTGCGTGTAAGTGCGTGTACGTGTGTGTACATGCGTGTAAATGGGTGTAAGTGCATGTAAGTGCATGTAAGCACGTATAAGTGCGTATAAATGCGTGTTAGTGCGTCTAAGTTCGTGTAAGCGCGTGTAAGTATGTGTCAGTGAGTGTAAGTATGTGTACGTGCGTGTAAGTGTATGTACGTGCGAACAAGTGCGTGTAAGTTTGTGTAAGCGCGTGTAAGTGCATGTAAGTGCGTGTAAGCGCGTGTAAGTATGTGTCAGTGAGTGTAAGTATGTGTACGTGCGTGTAAGTGTATGTACGTGCGAACAAGTGCGTGTAAGTTTGTGTAAGCGCGTGTAAGTGCATGTAAGTGCGTGTAAGTGCGTGTAAGTAGGTGTAAGAGTGTGTATGTGTGTGTAAGTGCATGTAAGTGCCTGTAAGTGCATGTAAGTGCATGTAAGTGTGTGTAAGTGCATGTAAGTGTGTGTAAGTGCGTCTAAATACGTGTAAGAGCATGTAAGTGCGTGTAAGTGCATGTTAGTGCCTGTAAGTGCGTGTAAGTGCATGTAAGTGCGTATACGCACGTGTACTTACGTGTAAGTGCGTGTAAGTACGTGTAAGTGCGTATAAGTGCGTGTAAGTGCGTGTAAGTGTGTGTAAGTGTGAGCAAGTGCGTGTAAGTACGTGTAAGTGCGTGTAANTAAGTGCATGTAGATGGGTGTAAGTGGTTGTAAGTGCGTAAACGTGCGTGTAAGTGTGTATAAGTGCATGTAAGTACGTGTAAGTGCGTCTAAGTGAGTGTAAGTACATGTAACTGCGTGTAACTGCGTGTAACTATGTGTAAGTGCATGTAAGTGCGTGTACGTTCTTGTAAGTGCTTGTAAGTGCGTATAATTGCGTGTAAGTGCATATAAGTGCGTGTAAGTGCAAATGTGTGTAAGTGCTTGTAAGTGCTTGTAAGTGCGTGTAAGTGCGTGTAAGTGTGTGTAAGTGTGAGCAAGTGCGTGTAAGTACGTGTAAGTGCGTGTAACTACGTGCAAGTACATGTAAGGGCGTGTAAGTACGTCTAAGTGTGTGTAAGTATGTGTAAGTGTGTGTAAGTGCGTGTAAGTGCTTGTAAGTGCGTGTAAGTGCATGTTAGTGTGTGTAAGTATGTGTAACTGCGTCTAAGTACGTGTAATTGCGTGTACGTGTGTGTAAGTGCATGTAAGTGCGTGTAAGTGCTTGTAAGTGCGTGTAAGTGCATGTTAGTGTGTGTAAGTATGTGTAACTGCGTCTAAGTACGTGTAATTGCGTGTACGTGTGTGTAAGTGCATGTAAGTGCGTATGAGTGTGTGTAAGTGCATGTAAGTGCATGTTAGTGCGTGCAAGTGCGGGTAAGTGTGTGTAAGTACGTGTAAGTGTTTCTAAGTGCGTGTAAGTATGTGTAAGTGCGTGTAAGTGCGTGTAAGTTTGTGTAAGTGTATGTAAGTGCACGTAAGTACAATTAACTGCGTGTAAGTGCGTGTAAGTGCGTGTAAGTGGGTATAAGTACGTGTAAGTGCGTGTAAGTGTGTACAAGTACTTGTAAGTGCGTGCAAGTGCGTATAAGTGCGTATAAGTTAGTATAAGTGTGTGTAAGTGTGTGTAAGTACATGTAAGTGCATGTAAGTACGTGTAAGTGCGTATAAGTACGTGTAAGTGCGTATAAGTACGTGTAAGTGCGTATAAGTACGTGTAAGTGCGTATAAGTACGTGTAAGTGCGTATAAGTACGTGTAAGTGCGTATAAGTACGTGTAAGTGCGTATAAGTACGTGTAAGTGCGTATAAGTACGTGTAAGTGCGTATAAGTACGTGTAAGTGCGTATAAGTACGTGTAAGTGCGTATAAGTACGTGTAAGTGCGTATAAGTACGTGTAAGTGCGTATAAGTACGTGTAAGTGCGTATAAGTACGTGTAAGTGCGTATAAGTACGTGTAAGTGCGTATAAGTACGTGTAAGTGCGTATAAGTACGTGTAAGTGCGTATAAGTACGTGTAAGTGCGTATAAGTACGTGTAAGTGCGTATAAGTACGTGTAAGTGCGTATAAGTACGTGTAAGTGCGTATAAGTACGTGTAAGTGCGTATAAGTACGTGTAAGTGCGTATAAGTACGTGTAAGTGCGTATAAGTACGTGTAAGTGCGTATAAGTACGTGTAAGTGCGTATAAGTACGTGTAAGTGCGTATAAGTACGTGTAAGTGCGTATAAGTACGTGTAAGTGCGTATAAGTACGTGTAAGTGCGTATAAGTACGTGTAAGTGCGTATAAGTACGTGTAAGTGCGTATAAGTACGTGTAAGTGCGTATAAGTACGTGTAAGTGCGTATAAGTACGTGTAAGTGCGTATAAGTACGTGTAAGTGCGTATAAGTACGTGTAAGTGCGTATAAGTACGTGTAAGTGCGTATAAGTACGTGTAAGTGCGTATAAGTACGTGTAAGTGCGTATAAGTACGTGTAAGTGCGTATAAGTACGTGTAAGTGCGTATAAGTACGTGTAAGTGCGTATAAGTACGTGTAAGTGCGTATAAGTACGTGTAAGTGCGTATAAGTACGTGTAAGTGCGTATAAGTACGTGTAAGTGCGTATAAGTACGTGTAAGTGCGTATAAGTACGTGTAAGTGCGTATAAGTACGTGTAAGTGCGTATAAGTACGTGTAAGTGCGTATAAGTACGTGTAAGTGCGTATAAGTACGTGTAAGTGCGTATAAGTACGTGTAAGTGCGTATAAGTACGTGTAAGTGCGTATAAGTACGTGTAAGTGCGTATAAGTACGTGTAAGTGCGTATAAGTACGTGTAAGTGCGTATAAGTACGTGTAAGTGCGTATAAGTACGTGTAAGTGCGTATAAGTACGTGTAAGTGCGTATAAGTACGTGTAAGTGCGTATAAGTACGTGTAAGTGCGTATAAGTACGTGTAAGTGCGTATAAGTACGTGTAAGTGCGTATAAGTACGTGTAAGTGCGTATAAGTACGTGTAAGTGCGTATAAGTACGTGTAAGTGCGTATAAGTACGTGTAAGTGCGTATAAGTACGTGTAAGTGCGTATAAGTACGTGTAAGTGCGTATAAGTACGTGTAAGTGCGTATAAGTACGTGTAAGTGCGTATAAGTACGTGTAAGTGCGTATAAGTACGTGTAAGTGCGTATAAGTACGTGTAAGTGCGTATAAGTACGTGTAAGTGCGTATAAGTACGTGTAAGTGCGTATAAGTACGTGTAAGTGCGTATAAGTACGTGTAAGTGCGTATAAGTACGTGTAAGTGCGTATAAGTACGTGTAAGTGCGTATAAGTACGTGTAAGTGCGTATAAGTACGTGTAAGTGCGTATAAGTACGTGTAAGTGCGTATAAGTACGTGTAAGTGCGTATAAGTACGTGTAAGTGCGTATAAGTACGTGTAAGTGCGTATAAGTACGTGTAAGTGCGTATAAGTACGTGTAAGTGCGTATAAGTACGTGTAAGTGCGTATAAGTACGTGTAAGTGCGTATAAGTACGTGTAAGTGCGTATAAGTACGTGTAAGTGCGTATAAGTACGTGTAAGTGCGTATAAGTACGTGTAAGTGCGTATAAGTACGTGTAAGTGCGTATAAGTACGTGTAAGTGCGTATAAGTACGTGTAAGTGCGTATAAGTACGTGTAAGTGCGTATAAGTACGTGTAAGTGCGTATAAGTACGTGTAAGTGCGTATAAGTACGTGTAAGTGCGTATAAGTACGTGTAAGTGCGTATAAGTACGTGTAAGTGCGTATAAGTACGTGTAAGTGCGTATAAGTACGTGTAAGTGCGTATAAGTACGTGTAAGTGCGTATAAGTACGTGTAAGTGCGTATAAGTACGTGTAAGTGCGTATAAGTACGTGTAAGTGCGTATAAGTACGTGTAAGTGCGTATAAGTACGTGTAAGTGCGTATAAGTACGTGTAAGTGCGTATAAGTACGTGTAAGTGCGTATAAGTACGTGTAAGTGCGTATAAGTACGTGTAAGTGCGTATAAGTACGTGTAAGTGCGTATAAGTACGTGTAAGTGCGTATAAGTACGTGTAAGTGCGTATAAGTACGTGTAAGTGCGTATAAGTACGTGTAAGTGCGTATAAGTACGTGTAAGTGCGTATAAGTACGTGTAAGTGCGTATAAGTACGTGTAAGTGCGTATAAGTACGTGTAAGTGCGTATAAGTACGTGTAAGTGCGTATAAGTACGTGTAAGTGCGTATAAGTACGTGTAAGTGCGTATAAGTACGTGTAAGTGCGTATAAGTACGTGTAAGTGCGTATAAGTACGTGTAAGTGCGTATAAGTACGTGTAAGTGCGTATAAGTACGTGTAAGTGCGTATAAGTACGTGTAAGTGCGTATAAGTACGTGTAAGTGCGTATAAGTACGTGTAAGTGCGTATAAGTACGTGTAAGTGCGTATAAGTACGTGTAAGTGCGTATAAGTACGTGTAAGTGCGTATAAGTACGTGTAAGTGCGTATAAGTACGTGTAAGTGCGTATAAGTACGTGTAAGTGCGTATAAGTACGTGTAAGTGCGTATAAGTACGTGTAAGTGCGTATAAGTACGTGTAAGTGCGTATAAGTACGTGTAAGTGCGTATAAGTACGTGTAAGTGCGTATAAGTACGTGTAAGTGCGTATAAGTACGTGTAAGTGCGTATAAGTACGTGTAAGTGCGTATAAGTACGTGTAAGTGCGTATAAGTACGTGTAAGTGCGTATAAGTACGTGTAAGTGCGTATAAGTACGTGTAAGTGCGTATAAGTACGTGTAAGTGCGTATAAGTACGTGTAAGTGCGTATAAGTACGTGTAAGTGCGTATAAGTACGTGTAAGTGCGTATAAGTACGTGTACGTGCGTGTAAGTATGTGTAAGCATGTACAAGTACGTGCAAGTGCATATAAGTGCATATAAGTGCATGTAGATGGGTGTAAGTGGTTGTAAGTGCGTAAACGTGCGTGTAAGTGTGTATAAGTGCGTGTAAGTACGTATACGTGCGTATAAGTGCATGTAAGTGCGTGTACGTTCTTGTAAGTGCTTGTAAGTGCGTATAATTGCGTGTAAGTGCATATAAGTGCGTGTAAGTGCAAATGTGTGTAAGTGCTTGTAAGTGCTTGTAAGTGCGTGTAAGTGCGTGTAAGTGCGTGTAAGTGCGTGTAAGTGCTTGTAAGTGCGTGTAAGTGCGTGTAAGTGTGTGTAAGTATGTGTAAGTGCGTATAAGTGCGTGTAAGTGTATGTAAGTGTGTGTAAGTGCGTGTAAGTGCAAGAAAGTGCATGGAAGTGTGTGTAAGTGTGTATTCGTGCATATACGTATGTGTAAGTGCGTGTAAGGGCGAGTAAGTGCGTATAAGTATGTGTAAGTGTGTAACTATGTGTAAGTGCGTTTAAGTGCATGTAAGCGCGTGTAAGAGTGTTTAAGTGCACGTAAGTGTGTGTAAGTATGTATAAGTACTTGTAAGTGCGTGTAAGTGTGTGTCATTGCGTGTAACTGCGTGTAAGTGCGTGCAAGTACGTGTAAGTGTGTAGAAGTGCGTATAAGTGCATACAAGTTCATGTAACTGTGTGTAAGTGCGTCTAAGTGTGTGTAAGTACGTGTAAGTGTGTGTAAGTGCGTGTAAGTGCGTGTAAGTGCATGTAAGTACGTGTAAGTGCATACAAGTACGTGTAAGTACGTGTAAGTGTGTGTAAGTGCGTGCAAATGTGTATAAGTGCGTATATGTGCATGTAAGTGTGTGTAAGTACGTGTAAGTGCATACAAGTACGTGTAAGTACGTGTAAGTGTGTGTAAGTGCGTGCAAATGTGTATAAGTGCGTATATGTGCATGTAAGTGTGTGTAAGTGCAGGCAAGTGTGTGTAAGTGCGTGTAAGTGCGTGTAAGTACGTGTCAGTGCGTAAAAGTGTGTGTAAGTACGTGTAAGTATGTGTAAGTTCGTGCAAGTGTGTGAAAGTGCGTGTTAGTGCGTGTAAGTGCAAGTAAGTGCGTGTAAGTGCGTGTAAGTACACATTCATGCATATAAGTGCGTGTAAGTGCATGTAAGTGTGTATAAATGCATGTAAGTGCGTGAAAGTGCCTGTAAGTACGTGTAAGTAAGTCTAAGTGTGTGTAAGTGCGTGTAAGTGCGTGTAAGTGCGTGTAAGTGCCTCTAAGTGCGTGTAAGTGCGTGTAAGTACGTGTAAGTGCGTGTAAGTACGTGTAAGTGCATGAAAGTGTGTGTAAGTATGAATACGTGCGTGTAAGTACATGTAAGTGCGTGTAAGAATATGTAAGTACGTGTAGGTGGGTATAAGTGCATGTAAGTGCGTGTCAGTGTGTGTAAGTACGTGTAAGTGCGTGTAAGTGTGTGTAATTGTGTTTAACTGTGTGTAAGTGCATGTTACTGCGTGTAAGTGCGTGTAAGTACGTGTCAGTGCATGTAAGTGCATGTAAGTACGTGTAAGTGCGTGTAAGTGCATGTAAGCATTTGTAAGTGCGTGTAAGTACGTGTAAGTGCGCGTAAGTAGGTGTAAGTGCGTGTAAGTGCGTGTAAGTATGTGTGAGTGAGTGTAAGTGCGTGTAAGTGCATGTAAGCATTTGTAAGTGCGTGTAAGTACGTGTAAGTGCGCGTAAGTAGGTGTAAGTGCGTGTAAGTGCGTGTAAGTATGTGTGAGTGAGTGTAACTGCGTGTATGTGCATGTAAGTGCGTGTAAGTGCGTGTAAGTAAATGTGAGTGTGCGTAAGTGTGTGCAAGTACGTGTAAGTGTGTGTAATTGTGTGTAAGTGCGTGTAAGTACGTGTAAGTATATGTAAGTTTGTGTAAGTGCGTGTAAGTGCGTGTAAGTAAATGTGAGTGTGCGTAAGTGTGTGCAAGTACGTGTAAGTGTGTGTAATTGTGTGTAAGTGCGTGTAAGTACGTGTAAGTATATGTAAGTTTGTGTAAGTGCGTGTAAGAGCGTGTAAGTACATGTAAGTACGTGTAAGTACGTGTAAGTGTGTGTAAGTGAGTATAAGTGCGTGTAAGTGCGTGTTAATGTATGTAAGTGTGTGTAAGTGTGTGTAAGTGGGTACAAGTGCGTGTAGGTGCGTGTAAGTGCATGTAAGTGGGTGTAAGTGCATGTAAGTGCATGTAAGTGCATGTAAGTGTGTGTACGTGCGTATAATTGGGTGTAAGTGCGTGTTAGTGTGTATAAGTACGTGTAAGTACGTGTAGGTGCGTGTAAGTGCATGTAAGTGCATGTAAGTGTGTGTACGTGCGTATAATTGGGTGTAAGTGCGTGTTAGTGTGTATAAGTACGTGTAAGTACGTGTAGGTGCGTGTAAGTATGTGTAAGTGTGTGTAAGTGCGTGTAAGTGCATGTAAGTGTTTGTAAGTCCATATAAGTACGTGTAAGTCCATTTAAGTGCGTGTAAGCTCGTGTAAGTGCGTGTAAGTGCGTGTAAGTACGTGGAAGTACGTGTAAGTGTGTGTAAGTGCGTGTAAGTGCATGTAAGTGTTTGTAAGTCCATATAAGTACGTGTAAGTCCATTTAAGTGCGTGTAAGCTCGTGTAAGTGCGTGTAAGTGCGTGTAAGTACGTGGAAGTACGTGTAAGTATGTGTTAGTACGTGTAACTGCGTGTAAGTGCATGTAAGTGCATGTGAGTGTGTATAAGTGTGTGCAAGTGCGTGTAAGTGCATGTAAGTGTGTGTAAGTACGTATACGTGTGTGTAAGTACGTGTAAGTGCATGTAAGTGTGTGTAAGTGTGTGCAAGTGCGTGTAAGTGCATGTAAGTGTGTGTAAGTACGTATACGTGTGTGTAAGTACGTGTAAGTGCATGTAAGTGTGTGTAAGTGTGTGTGAGTGCGTGTTAGTGTGTATAAGTGCGCGTAAGTGCGTGTAAGTGGGTGTAAGTACGTGCAGGTGCGTGTAAGTGCGTGTAAGTGCATGTAAGTGCATGTAAGTACGTGTAAGTGTGTGTAAGTGTGTGTAGAAGCATATAAGTGCATGTAAGTGCATGTTACTGCGTGTAAGTGCATGTAAGTGCGTGTAAGTGCGTGTTTTTGTGTAAGTATATGTAAGTACGTGTAAGTGTGTGTAAGTACGTGTAAGTACATACAAGTGTGTGTAAGTGCATGTAAATGTGTGTAAGTGCATGCAAGTGTGTGTAAGTGCGTGTAAGTACGTGTAAGTGGATCTAAGTGCGTGTAAGTGCGTGTAAGTGCGTTTAAGTGCGTGTAAGTGCATGTAAGTGCGTGTAAGTGCATGTAAGTGCATTTAAGTGCGTGTAAGTACGTATACGTGCGTATAAGTGCATGTAAGTGTGTGTAAGTGTGTGTAAGTGTGTGTAAGTGTGTGTAAGTGTGTGTAAGTACATGTAAGTACGTGTAAGTGTGTGTCAGTGTGTGTAAGTACGTGTAAGTGCGGATAAGTGTGTGTAAGTGTGTTTAAGTGTGTGTAAGTGCATGTAAGTGCGTGTAAGTGCGCGTAATTGCATGTGAGTGTGTATAAGTGCGTGTAAGAGCGTGTAAGTGCGTGTAAGAGCATGTAAGTGCGTGTAAGTGCGTGTAATTGTGTGTAAGTGCATGTAAGTGTTTGTAAATGCGTGTAAGTATGTGTAAGTGCGCATAAGTGCGTGTAAGTTCGTGTAAGTGCATGTAAGTGTGTGTAAGTGCAATTTACTGCATGTAAGTGCGTGTAATTGCGTGTAATCGCGTGTAAGTGCGTATAAGTGCATGTAAGTGCGTGTAAGTGCATGTAAGTGTGTGTAAGTGTGTGTAAGTACATGTAAGTACGTGTAAGTACGTGTAAGTGAGTCTAAGTGCGTGTAAGTGCGTGTAAGTGTGTGTTAGTGTGTGTACGTACGTGCAAGTGCGTGTAAGGCCGTGTAAGTGCGTGTAAGTACGTGTAATAGCGTATAAGTGCATGTAAGTGCATGTAAGTACGTGTAAGTGCATGTAAGTGTGTGTAAGTGTGTGTAAGTACATGTAAGTACGTGTAAGTACGTGTAAGTGAGTCTAAGTGCGTGTAAGTGCGTGTAAGTGTGTGTTAGTGTGTGTACGTACGTGCAAGTGCGTGTAAGGCCGTGTAAGTGCGTGTAAGTACGTGTAATAGCGTATAAGTGCATGTAAGTGCATGTAAGTACGTGTAAGTGCATGTAAGTGTGTGTAAGTGTGTGTAAGTACATGTAAGTACGTGTAAGTACGTGTAAGTGAGTCTAAGTGCGTGTAAGTGCGTGTAAGTGTGTGTTAGTGTGTGTACGTACGTGCAAGTGCGTGTAAGGCCGTGTAAGTGCGTGTAAGTACGTGTAATAGCGTATAAGTGCATGTAAGTGCATGTAAGTACGTGTAAGTGCATGTAAGTGTGTGTAAGTGTGTGTAAGTACATGTAAGTACGTGTAAGTACGTGTAAGTGAGTCTAAGTGCGTGTAAGTGCGTGTAAGTGTGTGTTAGTGTGTGTACGTACGTGCAAGTGCGTGTAAGGCCGTGTAAGTGCGTGTAAGTACGTGTAATAGCGTATAAGTGCATGTAAGTGCATGTAAGTACGTGTAAGTGCATGTAAGTGTGTGTAAGTGTGTGTAAGTACATGTAAGTACGTGTAAGTACGTGTAAGTGAGTCTAAGTGCGTGTAAGTGCGTGTAAGTGTGTGTTAGTGTGTGTACGTACGTGCAAGTGCGTGTAAGGCCGTGTAAGTGCGTGTAAGTACGTGTAATAGCGTATAAGTACATGTAAGTGCATGTAAGTACGTATAAGTGCATGTAAGTGCGTGTAAGTACGTATACGTGCGTGTAAGTTCATGTAAGTGTGTGTAAGTACATGTGAGTGCGTGTAAATACGTGTAAGTACGTGTAGGTGGGTATAGGTGCTTGTAAGTACGTGTAAGTGTGTGTCAGTGTGTGTAAGTATGTGTAAGTGCGTATGAGTGTGTGTATGTGTGTTTAAGTGTGTGTAAGTGTATAAAACTACGTGTAAGTGCGCGTAACTCCATGTAATTGCGTATAAGTGCATGGAAGTGCGAGTAAGTGCGTGTAACTACATGTACGTGTGTGTAACTACGCGTAAGTGTGTGTAAGTGCGTGTAAGTGCGTGTAAGTGTGTCTAAGTGCATGTATGCGCATGTAAGTGCGTGTAAGTGCTAGTAAGTGCATGTAAGTGTATGTAAATGCATGTAAGTACGTGTAAGTACGTGTAAGTGCGTGAAAGTTTGTGTAAGTGTGTGTAAGGTCGTGTAAGTGCAATTAACTGCATATAAGTACGTGTAAGTGCGTGTAAGTGCGTGTAAGTGCGTGAAAGTTTGTGTAAGTGTGTGTAAGGTCGTGTAAGTGCAATTAACTGCATATAAGTACGTGTAAGTGCGTGTAAGTGCGTGTAAGTGCGTATAAGTGCGTGTAAGTGTGTGCAAGTGAGTTTAAGTACGTATAAGTGCGTTTAAGTGCGTGTAAGTACGTGTAAGTGCGTGCAAGTACCTGTAAGTGCATATAAGTGTGTGTAAATGCGTGTAAGTGCATGTAAGTGCGTGTAAGTGCGTGTAAGTGCATGTAAGGATGTGTAAGTGCATGTAAGTACGTGTAAGTGCATGTAAGTGTTTGTAAGTGTGTGTAAGTACGCGCAAGTGCGTGTAAGTACGTGTAATATTGCATAAGTGCGTGTAACTGTGTGTAAATGCAATAAACTATGTGTAAGTACGTATAAGTGCGTGTAAGTGTGTGTAAGTGCATATAAGTGCGTGTAAGTGCGTGTAAGTGCGCGTAACTAGGTGTTAGTACGTGTAAGTGCGTGTAAGCATGTGTAAGTGAGTGTAACTGCGTGTATGTGCGTGTTAGTGTGTGTCAGTATGTGTAAGTGCATGTGCGTGTGTGTAAGTGTGTGCAAGTATGTGTAAGTGCGTGTAAGTGTTTGTAAGTGCGTGTAAGTTCGTGTAAGAATGTGTAAGTTTGTGTAAGTGCGTGTAAGTGCGTGTACGTACGTGTAAGTTTGTGCAAGTACGTGTAAGTGTGTGTAAGTGCGTATTAGTGCGTGTAAGTGCGTGTTAGTGCGTGTAAGT
The DNA here is from genome assembly GCA_023375785.1 of Penium margaritaceum. NCBI lineage: Eukaryota > Viridiplantae > Streptophyta > Zygnematophyceae > Desmidiales > Peniaceae > Penium > Penium margaritaceum. The sequence continues at coordinate 28,136 of SZWC01021720.1, read as the reverse complement.
GTGTGTAAGTGTGTGTAAGTGGGTACAAGTGCGTGTAAGTGTGTGTAAGTGCATGTAAGTATGTGTAAGTGCATGTAAGTGCGTGTAAGTGCATGTAAGTGTGTGTAAATGTGTACAAGTGCGTGTAAGTGCGTGTTAGTGTGTTTAAGTACGTGTAAGTGCATGTAGGTGCGTGTAAGTAGGTGTAAGTGTGTATAAGTGCGTGTAAGTGCATGTAAGTGTTTGTAAGTACATGCAAGTACGTGTAAGTGCGTGTAAGTGCGTGTAAGCTCGTGTAAGTGCGTGTAAGTGCGTGTAAGTACGTGTAAGTACGTGTAAGTATGTGTAAGTACGTGTAACTGCGTGTAAAACCGTGTAAGTGCATGTAAGTGCATGTAAGTGTGTGTAAGTGTGTGCAAGTGTGTGTAAGTGCATGTAAGTGTGTGTAAGTGCGTATAAGTGTGTGTAAGTACATGTAAGTGCGTGTAAGTGTGTGTAAGTGCGTGTGAGTGCGTGTTAGTGTGTGTAAGTGTGTGTAAGTGCGTGTAAGTGCATGTAAGTACGTGTAAGTGTGTGTAGGTGCGTGTAGAAGCGTATAAGTGCATGTAAGTGTATGTTACTGCGTGTAAGTGCGTGTAAGTGTGTGTAAGTATGTGTTAGTGTGTGTAAGTGCATGTAAGTGCGTGTAAGTACATGTAAGTACGTGTAAGTGTGTGTAAGTACGTGTAAGTACATATAAGTGTGTGTAAGTGCATGTAAGTGTGTGTAAATGCATGTAAGTGCGTGTAAGTGCGTGTAAGTGTGTGTAAGTGCATGTAAGTGCGTGTAAGTACGTATACGTGCGTGTAAGTGCATGTAAGTGTTTGTAAGTACATGGAAGTGTGTGTAAGTGTGTGTAAGTGCGTATAAGTATGTGTAGGCAGGTATAAGTGCGTGTAAGTTCATGTAAGTGCGTGTCAGTGTGTGTAAGTATGTGTAAGTGCGGGTAAGTGTGTTTAAGTATGTTTCGGTGTGTGTAAGTGCATGTAAGTGCGTGTAAGTGCGCGTAATTGCATGTGAGTGCGTATAGGTGCGTGTAGGAGTGTGTAAGTGCGTGTAAGTGCATATAAGTGCGTGTAAGTGCGTGTAATTGCGTGTAAGTACATGTAAGTGTTTGTATATGCGTGTAAGTATGAGTAAGTGCGTGTAAGTGCAATTAACTACATGTAAGTGCGTGTAAGTGCGTGTAATCGTGTGTGAGTGTGTATAAGTGCATGTAAGTGTGTGCAAGTGAGTGTAAGTACGTATACGTACGTGTCAGTGAGTGTAAGTGCGTGTAAGTACGTGTAAGTGCATGCAAGTGTGTGTAAGTGCGTGTAAGTACTAAGGGTGCACACCGGGTAAGATTCCCGGATCCCAGATTGGATTCGGATTCACGAATCTGAATCCAGGTTTGGCTTTGATTCACAAATCCGAATCTGGATTCGCAAATCCGTAAGATTCACGAATCTTTTCCGAATCCTATGGGTGATGGCAGGTAAAATCCTCTAATCTGCCACATAAATCCCTGTTTTCCCTGTTTTCCCTAAAGAATAGGGAAAGGATGTCTGAATCCCAAATCGAATCCTCATGAAGGATTTCGATCCCGGAATCTGAATCTTTTTCCGGGTACACGAATCTTATTCACGAATCCTAGGATTTGGTGTGCAGCCTTAGTAAGTACGTGTAAGTTTGTGTAAGTACGTGTAAGTGCGTGCAAGTATGTGTAAGTGCGTGTAAGTGCGTGTAAGTGCGTGTAAGTGCGTGTAAGTGCGTGTAAGTGCGTGTTAGCATGTGTAAGTGTGTGTAAGTGCGTATAAGTGGGTATAAGTACGTTTAAGTGCGTGCTAGTGCAATTAAGTGCGTGCAAGTGCCTGTAAGTGTGTGTAAGTGCGTGTAAGTACGTGTAAGTGCGTGTAAGTGCGTAAACGTGCGTGTAAGTACGTGTAAGTGCGTGTAAGTGTGTGTTAGTGTGTGTAAGTACGTGTAAGTGCGTGTAAGGGCTTGTATGTGCGTGTAAGTACATGTAAGTGTGTATATGTGCGTGTAGGTGCATGTAAGTGTTTGTAAGTGCGTGTAAGTATGTGTAAGTACCTGTAAGTGCGTGTAAGTTCGTGTAAGCGCGTATAAGTGCCTGTAAGTGCAATTAACTATGTATAAGTACGTATAAGTGCATGTAAGTGCGTGTAAGTGTGTGTAAGTGCGTGTAAGTACGTGTAAGTATTGTAAGTACGTGTAACTACGTGTAAGTGCGTGTAAGTGCGTGTAAGTGCGTGTAAGTGCATGTGAGTGTGTGTAAGTGTGTGCAAGTGCGTCTAAGTGTATGTAAAAGTGTGTAAGTTCATGTAAGTGTGTTTCAGTATGTATAAGTGCGTGTAAGTGCGTGTACGTACGTGTGAGTGCGTGTTAGTGTATGTAAGTGCGTGTAAGTGCGTGTAAGTGGGTGTAAGTGCGTGTAAGTGAGTGTAAGTACGTGTAAGTGCGTGTAAGTGCATGTAAGTGCATGTAAGTGCGTGTACGTGCGTGTAGGTGCATATAAGTGCATGTAAGTGCATGTTATTGCGTGTAAGTGCGTGTAAGTGTGTGTAAGTACGTGTTAGAGTGTAAGTGCGGGTAAATGCTTGTAAGTGCGTGTAAGTACGTGTAAGTACTTTAAGTACGTGTAAGTGTGCGTAAGTACGTGTAAGTACATATGAGTGTGTGTAAGTGCATGTAAGTGTGTGTAAGTGCATGTAAGTACGTGTAAGTACGTGTAAGTGGGTCTAAGTGCGTGTAAGTGCGTGTAAGTACGTGTAAGTACATATGAGTGTGTGTAAGTGCATGTAAGTGTGTGTAAGTGCATGTAAGTACGTGTAAGTACGTGTAAGTGGGTCTAAGTGCGTGTAAGTGCGTGTAAGTACGTGTAATGGCGTGTAAGTACATGTAAGTGCGTGTAAGTGCGTATAAGTGCATGTAAGTGCGTGTAAGTACGTATACGTGTGTCTAAGTGCATGTAAGTGTGTGTAAGTACATGTGAGTGCGTGTAAGTGCGTGTAAGTACGTGTAAGTGTGTGTCAATGTATGTAAGTACGTGTAAGTGTGTGTAAGTGTGTGTATGTGTGTTTAAGTGTGTGTAAGTGCATATAACTACGTGTAAGTGCGCGTAACTCCATGTAACTACGTATAAGTGCGTGGAAGTACAAGTGTGTGTTACTACATGTACGTGTGTGTAACTATGCGTAAGTGTGTGTAAGTGTGTATAAGTGCGTGTAAGTACGTGTAAGTGCATGTACGTGTTTGTAAATGCGTGTAAGTACGTGTAAGTGCGTGTAGGTGCGTGTAAGTGCGTGTAAGTGTGTATAAGTGCGTGTAAGTACGTGTAAGTGCATGTACGTGTTTGTAAATGCGTGTAAGTACGTGTAAGTGCGTGTAGGTGCGTGTAAGTGCGTGTAAGTGTGTATAAGTGCGTGTAAGTATGTGCAAGTGAGTGTAAGTACATATAAGTGAGTGTAAGTACGTGTAAGTACGTGTAAGTGCGTGCAAGTACCTGTAAGTACGTATAAGTGCGTGTAAGTGCGTGTATGGTCACGTAAGTGTGTGTAAGTGTGTATAAGTGCGTGTAAGTATGTGCAAGTGAGTGTAAGTACATATAAGTGAGTGTAAGTACGTGTAAGTACGTGTAAGTGCGTGCAAGTACCTGTAAGTACGTATAAGTGCGTGTAAGTGCGTGTATGTGCATGTAAGTGTGTGTAAGTGTGTGTAAGTGCATGTAAGGACGTGTAAGTGCATGTAAGTGCGTGTAAGTGCATGTAAGTGTTTGTAAGTGCGTGTAAGTGCGTGTATGTGCATGTAAGTGTGTGTAAGTGTGTGTAAGTGCATGTAAGGACGTGTAAGTGCATGTAAGTGCGTGTAAGTGCATGTAAGTGTTTGTAAGTGCGTGTAAATACGCGCAAGTGCGTTTATGTGCGTGTAAGTTCGCATAAGTGCGTGTAACTGCGTGTAAGTGCAATTAACTATGTGTAAGTGCGTATTAGTGCGTGTAAGTGTGTGTAAGTGTGTGCAAGTGCGTGTAATTACGTGTACGTGTGCGTAAGTAGGTGTAAGTGCGTGTGAGTGCGTGTAAGTATGTGTAAGAGAGTGTAACTGCGTGTAAGTGTGTGTTAGTGTGTGTAAGTGCGTGTAAGTGCATGTGAGTCTGTGTAAGTGTGTGCAAGTACGTGTAAGTGCGTGTACGTGTATGTAAGTGCGTCTAAGTACGTGTAAGTGCGTGTAAGTATGTGTAAGTTTGTGTAAGTGCGTGTAAGTGTGTGTAAGTACGTGTAAGTGCGTGTAAGTACGTGTAAGTGTGTGTAAGTGCGTATAAGTGCGTGTAAGTGCGTGTAAGTATGTGTAAGTTTGTGTAAGTGCGTGTAAGTGTGTGTAAGTACGTGTAAGTGCGTGTAAGTACGTGTAAGTGTGTGTAAGTGCGTATAAGTGCGTGTAAGTGCGTGTTAGTGCGTGTACGTGTGTGTAAGTGTGTGTGGAAGTGGGTACAAGTGCGTGTAAGTGCGTATAAGTGCATGTAAGTGCGTGTAAGTGCATGTAAGTGCGTGTAAGTGCATGTAAGTGTGTGTAAGTACGTATACGTGCGTGTACGTGCGTGTTAGTGTGTGAAAGTACGTGTAAGTGCGTGTAGGTGCGTGTACGTACGTGTAAGTGTGTGTAAGTGCGTGTAATTACATGTAAGTGTTTGTAAGTGCATGTAAGTACGTGTAAGTGCGTGTAAGTGCGTGTAAGCTTGTGTAAGTGCGTGTAAGTGCGTGTAAGTACGTGTAAGTATGTATAAGTATGTGTAAGTACGTGTAACTGCGTGTAAGTGCGTGTAAGTGCATGTAAGTGCATGTGAGTGTGTATAAGTGTGTGCAAGTGCGTGTAAGTGCATGTAAGTGTGTGTAAGTGCGTATAATTGTGTGTAAGTACGTTTAAGTGCGTGTAAGTGTGTGAAAGTGCGTGTGAGTGCGTGTTAGTGTGTGTAAGTGCGTGTAAGTTCGTGTAAGTGGGTGTAAGTGCGTGCAAGTGCGTGTAAGTGCGTGTAAGTGCGTGTAAGTGCATGTAAGTACGTGTAAGTGTGTGTAAGTGCGTGTAAGTTCGTGTAAGTGGGTGTAAGTGCGTGCAAGTGCGTGTAAGTGCGTGTAAGTGCGTGTAAGTGCATGTAAGTACGTGTAAGTGTGTGTAAGTGCGTGAAGAAGCATAAAAGTGCATGTAAGTGCATGTTACTGCGAGTAAGTACGTGTAAGTGTGTGTTAGTATGTGTTAGTGTGTGTAAGTATGTGTAAGTGCGTGTAAGTGCGTGTAAGTGTGTGTTTTTGCGTAAGTACATGTAAGTACGTGTAAGTGTGTGTAAGTACGTGTAAGTACATATAAGTGTGTGTAAGTGCATGTAAGTGTGTGTAAGTGCATGTAAGTGCGTGTAAGTGCGTGTAAGTACGTATAAGTGTGTGTAAGTGCATGTAAGTGTGTGTAAGTGCATGTAAGTGCGTGTAAGTGCGTGTAAGTACGTGTAAGTGGATCTAATTGCGTGTAAGTGCGTGTAAGTGCGTATAAGTGCGTGTAAGTATATGTAAGTGCGTGTAAGTGCATGTAAGTGCATGTATGTGCGTGTAAGTAGGTATACATGCGTGTAAGTGCATGTAAGTGTGTATAAGTACATGTAAGTGTGTGTAAGTGTGTGTAAGTGCGTGTAAGTACGTGTAGGTGGGTATAAGTGCGTGTAGGTATGTGTAAGTCTGTATAAGTGCACGTAAGTACGTGTGTCACACGTCGTGTGAGCATGTGTTAGTGCGTGTAAGTGTGTGTAAGTTTGTGTAATTATGTGTAAGTGCGTGTAAGTACGTGTAAGTGCGTGTAAGTATGTGTAAGTGCGTATAAGGGTATGTAAAAACGTGTAAATACGTGTAAGTGCGTGTAAGTGCATGTAAGCACGTGTACATGCATGTAACTGTGTGTAAGTGCGTCTAAGTACGTGTGAGTACGTGTAAGTGCATGTAAGTATGTGTAAGTGTATGTAAGTGCGTGTACATGTGTGTAAGTGCGTATAAGTACGTGTAAGTGCATGTAAGTGTGTGTAAGTGTGTGTAAGTGCGTGTAACTATGTGTAAGTGCGTGTAATTGTGTGTATGTGTGTGTAAGTGCGTTTAAGTACGTGTAAGTGCGTGTAAGTGTGTGTAAGTACGTGTAAGTGTGTGTAAGGGCGGGTGAGTGCGTGTAAGTGCGTGTTGTCAGATTAACTCTCCTAAACCTGACAGGACTCCCAGCAGCTGGAAAATTAATTCTCAATAACGGTTCAGCTTTGGTCTGAACTACCTCTGTCCACATACCATTTGTCGGCGCCCTGGCCATTACAACTGCTATCAGACCGAGTGATCCCCTAATAAGCGGTCAACCCGTAAGCGCATCCGGGTAGCGCACAAGAAGCCGTTACTTGTTTTTGTCTTGCTTTGTTTATATACGGAGGATGTATATTCCCTTTAGTTCAATGAGAACAGTTATGCACATACTGTCCCCTTTGGTGTGCGGCTTTGCCGCTGTGTTCTCGCTCTGCTCACCTCTCGCATCCACTTGCTTCATCCACCATTCCCAGCTTTTCTTCCACTCGTCACCCTTGACCATCCGCCAAACCCCGTCGCATCTCTCACTTTGCTTCCGTTCTCTCTCACTCCCTCTGTCTACCTTGGAGCTTCGGTGTCTCGCCTCTCTCGAGGCTTTGCGACTAACTCCCAAGAACTGCTCTTGCCTCCCCGCTTCCGTCGTTCTGCTGACTCGCTCCTACCAGCTTCAGTGCTTANTGTGTGTATGTGTGTGTAAGTGCGTTTAAGTACGTGTAAGTGCGTGTAAGTGTGTGTAAGTACGTGTAAGTGTGTGTAAGGGCGGGTGAGTGCGTGTAAGTGCGTGTTGTCAGATTAACTCTCCTAAACCTGACAGGACTCCCAGCAGTTGGAAAATTAATTCTCAATAACGGTTCAGCTTTGGTCTGAACTACCTCTGTCCACATACCATTTGTCCGCGCCCTGGCCATTACAACTGCTATCGGACCGAGTGATCCCCTAATAAGCGGTCACCCCGCAAGCACATCCGGCTAGCGCACAAGAAGCCGTTACTTGTTTTTGTCTTGCTTTGTNGTTAGTAGCTGACATCAAGAGCACCGCTTGAAGTACGTCTCGCGCTGAAGAAACGCCTTGTCATCCGGGGAAGCCGTAAGCCCATACCACGCACGTGGCCAGCCAGTGGTGACTCGTCGTCCACAGCAGCTGCCAGCATCTCTCGAGCCGCCGCCGATTGTCATCTTCTTGGAAGCTTCCTACTGCTCGCTACCTCCTGCCTCTCAGCTTTGCAGCCTCTATAAGCATCTGTGCCCTTCTCGCCTCACCTCATGAGCTTCCTCTGCTACTCCATTAACATCAGCCCTCTCGCAGTCCTTGTGCCGCGTCGCGTCCTTACATTCCCCCCCCCTCCCCCTTACGTCGCCAATGGCAGCAGTGTAACGCTAGCCGCGAGGATATCGGACACCAACAGTCTTCCTGCTCCCACTGCGAGCCAACTGGGGAACAAGCCATCACTCTCCTGACATCAGCAGACCGGTGCCTCTACTCGCCACACGACTTCCTTTGCTGCAACCGCTGTCCTCTCGCCGCCAGGACATCGGACACCACCTGTCTCCCTGCTCCTACTACGAGCCAACTAGGGAACAAGCCGACACTCTCCTGAACGCAAAAACTTGGTTGTCACGATCTGCCTCCTTCTTCATCACCGTCCGCCGCCTCCCGCGCTCTTCATCCTCAGCCTTCGCGACGCCCTCCTCNGTCGCCAATGGCAGCAGTGTAACGCTAGCCGCGAGGATATCGGACACCAACAGTCTTCCTGCTCCCACTGCGAGCCAACTGGGGAACAAGCCATCACTCTCCTGACATCAGCAGCCCGGTGCCTCTACTCGCCACACGACTTCCTTTGCTGCAACCGCTGTCCTCTCGCCGCCAGGACATCGGACACCACCTGTCTCCCTGCTCCTCTTACGAGCCAACTAGGGAACAAGCCGACACTCTCCTGAACGCAAAAACTTGGTTGTCACGATCTGCCTCCTTCTTCATCACCGTCCGCCGCCTCCCGCGCTCTTCATCCTCAGCCTTCGCGACGCCCTCCTCATCATCACTCTTCCCCTCCTCGCATCATCGCCACCGTCATCCTCTCCACCTCCNGACCGAGTGATCCCCTAATAAGCGGTCAACCCGTAAGCGCATCCGGGTAGCGCACAAGAAGCCGTTACTTGTTTTTGTCTTGCTTTGTTTATATACGGAGGATGTATATTCCCTTTAGTTCAATGAGAACAGTTATGCACATACTGTCCCCTTTGGTGTGCGGCTTTGCCGCTGTGTTCTCGCTCTGCTCACCTCTCGCATCCACTTGCTTCATCCACCATTCCCAGCTTTTCTTCCACTCGTCACCCTTGACCATCCGCCAAACCCCGTCGCATCTCTCACTTTGCTTCCGTTCTCTCTCACTCCCTCTGTCTACCTTGGAGCTTCGGTGTCTCGCCTCTCTCGAGGCTTTGCGACTAACTCCCAAGAACTGCTCTTGCCTCCCCGCTTCCGTCGTTCTGCTGACTCGCTCCTACCAGCTTCAGTGCTTATGCTTGCTTGTACCCCTGCCGTCTTTGCTCATCCCAATCTTCAGACATGGTATCAGAGCCTCAGGCGACATCACCTGGTGCCCCGTGACCTAGTCATCGCTCTGCCGCTCTCAATTCTTCCCTTCTCTGATCTGCACTCCTCTGCCGTCGTCTCCGCCACCTCGTACCACTGTGCTT
>SZWC01021719.1:22958-33654 GCA_023375785.1 Penium margaritaceum | reverse complement strand
CCGCCACAGTTGTAGCAGTGAACGGAACGTCCACTGCTACCACTGGAAGACGACTGCTGCTGTGACTGCTGCTGACCTGGTCCCCGCTTCCCTTTCTTCTTCTTCCCCTGAGCTGCTGCTGCAACACCCTGTGTCTGAGTGGGTGTGGGCGGGGCCGAAGAGGAGGAGGAAGACGAGGACGTGATGGACGATGAAGGAGACTGCAGGAGGGATGATGGTGGTGATGCGACGACTGCTGCAGCAAGGGCAGTCTCCTGATGGGCCACGGCTGCCTCGCGGGCTGAAGTCACCTGGAGGAAAAGCTGATGCGCCCAAGGGAGAAGCTGCAGAGTGGCTGAGAAAGGCTCAAGGATGGCGTCGCTGTACCGTGTGAAGATGTCAGTATACTCAAGGCGAACTCCGAGCATCACCGCACGGAGCGCCCACAGCTGTGTGCCTCCGGAGGTCCCAAGACGCGTGTAGATGCGCATGGCGCGTCGCCAGTAATCGGCTGCAGGCTCTCTAGGCCCCTGACGGAGAGAGTGGAAGGCACGAATGTGTGCTGCTCGGGTGGCGTGCGTCTCTGCGGCCAGCAGGGATAGGGCCAGATCCCAACCTCCGCGTGGATCGGCGCCGGTGCCTGTGCCAGGCTCGCCAAGGAAAGGGCGGAAGTCGACGACGGTCTCGCGTGGCATGGCGTAGAGGAGGCCGCGCATCGCCCTGGCTGCTGTCAGCACCTGTGCTGGGTCTGTAGACTGATATTGGTTGTGGTAGTAGGGCCACACGCCCTCTGAAGTGGCCCAAACCTCAAAGAGGATCTCCCAGCAGTCGAAGCAGTCCTCAGTGATGTACCGTGGGGGTGGTGTCTCAAAGTCCTTGGGTTGCCGCTCCGTGGGGAGGGCGACCGCAGGCTGAGGAGGACGGGAGACGGGGAAGACTCCCGGAAGTGGATAGTCGCCGGGGTAGTCACGGTTGCAATCGTATGGGGGAAAACGGAGGTGATCGGGTGCCTGTCTGCAGCTGACGGAGGCGCTCCTGAAGAACTCGAATCTCCTGAGCCGAGGAATCATGAGTAATGCCTGGCATGAGTGGCTCATCATCCAGGAGGTCAGCAGGTGGCGGGACAGGTCGAGTGCCTGTCATGGGTGCCTGAGACGACTGCTGGGTAGAGACCGCGACGCCGGCAGCTCCCTCAGAAACCCGCTGAGGAGCCGTGGACTGAGCACGCAGAAGCTCAGTCAGCGTGCGGATAGCGTCAGTCTGCTATCTCTGGAGGCGACGCATCTCATCCTGCTGGCTTCGCAGGTCCTCAATGGCCTGCGAGCGTGGACTCAGTACACCAGACGAAGAGGAGGAGGGGTCGCCTGGTCCCTTCTTGTCGGACAGGCTCATGTCGCCGCTCAGCATGGGGCGACAGGTCAAGTTTGTCGGATTTCAAAACCGTCAGCATTTCTCGAGGAGTTGAAACGCTGGCAACGTTTGACTGTCCGGCCAAAAAATTGGCTAAGTACCCCTGTGAACTTTGAATTCGACGATTGAGTTGTTGCATAATTTATTCGACGACATTTTTTATGTCTTGCAATTATTTTAGGGATACGTTTGAAATCGACGAAAAAAGGGGGCAGAACGTTAAATTCGACGACCCGGGGTGTTTTAGTTTTTTCTTTCGACGAGAGACGAGCATTCGAACAACCATTCGAATGCGAGTGACGAGTATTCGACCGCTCGATGGTTCGAACGGTCGAACGCCCGACGTGAGTTCGGCCGTTCGAAACATCGAACGGTCGAATGCCTCACGTTTGCCGTTCATCGAACGGCAAACGTGAGGCGGGGATCATCCGGTGGCCTCGGCAGCCACCGAAAAGCATGCCCGAGTGTTCGAACATCATCGGGCGGATAAAATACTGAAACACAATACCCGGGCGCGAGACAGAGCAGACCAAGGACCCGGTCGTGGGTTTAACCCAAAATCAGGTAGTGACACCTTGAATTCGACGAATGAGTGTGGAAATTATTTAGGTGGTACTTTTGAATTCGATGAAAACCCTTTTCGATGAAATTCGATCATGTAAAAATAGATTAATATCGAATTCAAAGTTCACTGGGGTATGGTGCTGACGGCCAGAAATTTGGTCAAGTGCTGAAATTTAAAAATTTCGGCACTAAAAATTCAAGGTTGTCCAAATCAAGCGAAATTTGGACCACAGAGGCTCCTGAATATGCTGAACATGATGGTGAAATTTTCGGTTGCAAAAAGTTGGAAAAAGTGGCAAAACGTCACTTTTCCCTGTTCTGCCCGAATTTCAGCAGAAAACAAATCTGCGGTGCAATTCAGTCTTTGCTGGTGGCGACAGAGCACGGAACTGAGCGTGAATAGTAGCTATGGAGAGCTTGAGAGAAGAGCTTTCCAACGCACCCTTAAACGCCAAAAACAGCGTTCGTTTGAAGCCAGGGAAAGCTCGTGCCGACGGGGAGGTGGTGGCTGACGCAATTTTCGTCCGCGGCTCCTCCACGTCCGTGCGGCTTCTAGGAAGTTGCACGGACAGGGGCAGTGGTGGCACACACTGCTGTTGTTTCTGCTGCTGCTGCTGCCGTTGAGCTTGACGGCAATGGCCTCAAGCCACTTTGGCGGCTACTGTTGCTGACGTTTCTGAAGCCGCCGCCGATGTTGCTGCTGCTGCTGTTGCTATGGTCAAAACTGCCAGCTCTGTTGCTGCGCTGTTGGACAGCTGCTATGGCGCTGCTGCGCTGGCGTGCTGCTACACTGCTGCACTCCTCCTGCACGACTCCTCTGTCGCGCAGGTGTTGCAGCCTACGCCTTGCAATGGCGCAGGTTGGTGGGTCCTCCCAGGACCTGTCGCTGTTGTTGTGTGCTGTTGCTGCTACTGCTGTTCACTGCTGCTGCGATTGTTGCATCTCTGCTGTACAGCACAACAAGCTCTGGCTTGTTGCTCTGATATCATGAGAAGTTTCCTGGAACCTTCCTAACCACTTGCCGTGACACTAGGCGTCAGCGCTAGGTCAGCATGTGACAACAGTCACAAGTTTGAGACAAAACTGCAAGGGTCTGGGTTGGGACACGGATATAGTGTCAGGAAACTAAAACTGAATATAATTGCAGAGAGAGATGACAAATGACTGGTCCATGGCATAAGTACCTGCCGCGGCGCACGGCGGGTGTCGCACGCGACAGTGCAAGATCTGTCCTAAAACCGGCCCAAAACCATTGTTTTGGCCGTAACTCTACGCACACATGTCAGAATGCTACGCCGTCTGAACCTAGACGTGCAGAATCACAAGCCGGACGCTACGACTGGTCACATGCATGCATCCGGCATCAAACGGTGGAAACACAATGCAGAAACATGCAAATTGGGCCCACAGCCAGTCCACCGATAAAGTCCTGCGTGCTGTAGAAAACCTGCAGGAGGTCACGGGTAGCGTCCAGAGCTCTGGAACGGCCGTCGGTGAGCTCCAAGCCGGTAGTCCGCCACCGGACGACGCACCGGTACCGCCTGGGTCCGCATCAGGGATGTGCACGAGTATGGACACGGCCTAGTGGTCACAGTAAACTGTACAGGTCGACAGGAACGTCACAAATCACAACAGATATGCAGAGAGAAATGACAACTGAGGTCTGAGCAACCTAAATAGCGTCACGGACCTAATGCACATACACGCGACACACAAGGGCGCTATTTTCTAGCAGGACAAAACAGTGGCAAGTGCACAGTTTTGGCCACAATTCCTTGCAGACACGTCATAACAACGAGTCGTTTGAACCAGAACGGCCGCATCTACGAGATCTACGTCCTGATAGGCTGCACGCCTACGTGCTGTGACACAACATGAATCTAAAAAATACGGAAGTCTTCTGGGTTGCCGTCGCCGCCTGCCGCCAGCCTTCTGCCATTGTCGCCAGTCTCAGGGATCTGCACGTGAATGGACATGAGCCGAGGGGTCACCGTAAGCTGTGTGGGACACACACCACACTCCCCCATGACCGGAGGGCGAAACACGTCCATGCACATGCCGACACTAACGCTGTACAGAGCAGGAAACGCATTGTTGCTGCAGGCAGCAGGCACAACACATGCAAGGTGGCACATGAGGAATCAACCTGCAACAGGGGTGGGGCAGAGTCGAATGGAACAAGAGGCCGCATGAAACTTCGAACGACCCAGAGCCTTGGTCAGAAAATCCGCACACTGCCTGTGAGTGCTCACGTGGATGTCTCGGATTTCACCACGATCAACCAGGTCACGCACGAAGTGGTGCTCGACATTGATGTACTTTGTGCGTGCATGGAACACACGTGAGTTCTTGGCGATGGCCTCCGCGCTCATGTTGTCACACTAGAAGACCACGGGGGGATGGACTGACGCAGTTCACGCAATAAATGGACGAGCCAGATACATTCCGCTGCACCGACACCTAGGGCAACATATTCTGCCTCATCAGTGTTGCGTGCGATGCAGCCCTACTTCCCACTTCGTCAGGACAGTGCAGTGCCTTTAATGAAAAAGATGTAGCCGGTGCAGCTCTTGCAATCTGGACTCCACGCCCAGTCACTGTCTCTATACCCATTGAGCACTACGGACACCTGCTCGCGAAAGCACAGGCCAAAGCGTGCGGTGGACAGAATGTAGCGCACACACCGGACTGCGGCCTCGAGTATTCGCTGGCATGGAGCCTGCGAGAACTGGGCGAGCAAGTTGACAGTGAAGGCAATGTCGGGCCGTGTCGTGGTGGCCAAGTAAATGAGCGAGCCGATGACTCGCAGGTACAGGGTCACATCAACTGGCTCCCCCAGGTCAGCTGGGTCATCCACCTTCAGGGCGGCCTGCCCCTCAGGGGTCATGGGCGTGGAGGCCGTGCGGACTGCAGTGAGGAGGTCGGCAAAGCGCTCCCCCGCAGTCTCTGCGTAACGTCCTTGATGGACACGGAGTGTGCGGCGGGCACGGTCGCGCACGATATCCATCCCCAAAAAAATAGAGGCCTCACCAAGATCTTTCATCTTGTAGGCCGAGGAGAGAACGGCCTTGACAGCGTTCACTACTCCCAGGTCGGGCGAGGCGATCAGAAGATTGTCCACGTAGACGAGGATGGCAGCGAGGGGTGCTGGGGACTGTGAGATGAACAGGGATGGGTCAGCATCACTCTGAAGGTACCCAACGTGTCTCAGCGTGCTGGTGATCTCCAGGTTCTAGCAGTGAGGTGACTATTTCAGGCCGTACAAGGCCTTCCACAGCCTGTACACGCGACCGGTACCATCCTCAAAGCCGGGTGGCTGGACCATGTAGATCTCCTCAGGATCCCCGTTCAAGAAAGCGTTGTTGACATCCCTCTGATGGAGTTCCCATTCGTGCTGTACCACCTGGCTCAGCAGCGTGAGCGTGGTCGTCATCCGCCCAACAGGGGCAAAGGTCTCGGTGTTGTCCACGCCAGGGACCTGAGAGAAGCCCTTTGCTATCAGGCGTGCTTTGTAGCGCTCCACAGTGCCGTTTGGCTTGAGTTTCTTGCGTAGAACCCACTTGGCCTTGATGGCCTTGCGGTTCTTCGGCAAGTCCACCAGCTCAAAGACGCCGTGCTTTTGGATGGCATCGAGCTCAGCCTGGCAGGCAGCGCGCCACTGCTCCACGTCGGAGGCTGACAAGGCCTCAGGTAGACTGGTGGGATCGGGAGACAGTACTGGTGTACTGCATGTATCCAAGGCATACGCCGCAGAGGGTGGGTCAACCGTCACCATGGCCTCAGCAACGTCACGAGCAAGTCTGCGCTCATGAGCAAGTAGTGCTATACCAGTGGCACAGCCAGGGTGAACCTCGGCGAGGCCGCGAGCACTCAGGCCGAGGGCCTTCGTGCCCAGGTCACCGCTGACGACGCTACGCGTTGGACGCGGGCGGAGACGTCCGCCGAGTGCCCGTGAGTAGGGGTCCGACGGGGCAGGAGCAGTGGGTACTGTTGACTCACATGCCGGTGTGGATTGTACGGCGCGCGTGCCACTCGAGGCTGGCGTGGCCTCATCCGCCAGGGAAGGGGCCACAGCAGGCGCAGACATGTCCGCGGCCGGAGGCAGGGATGGCTCAGAGCCAGACACTGATGCGAACGCAGGATCCGGCAAGGCCTTAGACGCGGTAGCAGGCCAAGGATCCGACAGAGCTTCAGACACATAAACAGGCACAGGATCCGGCAGAGCCTCAGACACGGAGACAGACTCAGATGCAGACTGGGACATGGGCGACATCGGAGAGTCGGGGGCATAGGAGGGAGCCGCACATGGGGCGGGGCGCGGGGTGCCGGTGGGCACAGCCTTTGGGGACAGCCCCTGGGGTGTCCGCGACGGAGTGACCGTACTGGATGGGGGCACTGTGCCAACTGTGCCAGGAGCCTCCCCCACACTACGAGGTCCAGCACACCCCAGGGCATGCGCAACACGCAGATCGTGGATGCGGGCAAGGTCGCGGAAGGTGAGATGCTCAAAGAAGAGAGCGTCATGGGACTCCACGATGCGGCGTCACTCCGGGTCCCAGAACTGCCAGGCCTTGGACCGCGGGGCGACGCCGACGAAGGCGCAAATGCGGCCCCGCGGAGAGAGCTTGCTCCCTTGCTGCTCTGGTGTGAACCAGACGCAGGCAAGGGAGCCCCAGACACGGGCCAGGCGCAGATCCGCGCGACGCCTGTACCACAGTTCGTAGGGCGTGCAATGACCGAGGAGGGGGCCGTGGGGAATGCGGTTCTAGACCCAGGTCGTGTACGCCATGCCCTCAAAGGCAAAGGCCTCAGGCATGGCGCTGTCGGCGCGCATGGCGCGGACCGCATCCTCCATGGTGCGGTTCCAGCGCTCTGAGACACCATTCTGCTGGGGGGTGGCAGGAGCGGAGAGGTTGTGAAAGACACCAAGCTTGGTGAAGGCGCGGGCCATGTCACCGAGGTACTCGCCGCCGCGGTCCGAGCGAAAGGTTTGAAGGTGGTGGGGAGACTGGCGCTCGGCCATGACCAGCCAAATGCGGATTGCAATGGCAGCATCGCTCTTCTGACGCAGAATGTAGACCCAATGCATGCACGTGAAGTCATCAGTCAACGTCAGGACGTAGCGACCGCGGTCTTTCTGAAACTCTACAGGGAGCGGACCCATGAGGTCGGGGTGGACAAGCTCCAAGGGCCGACGAGCCCTAGAGACAGATGCGGGATAGGTGGACCGGTGCATTTTGCCTTCAGCACAGGCCAGGCAATCGGTCGTGGGCGGTGCCTCGAAGGATGCCGCATCAAGATCGAGAGCGGGCTGAGTGCGGACCAGCCTGTCGACAGCCCCCAGGTGCACATGACAGAGGCGTCGATGTAGGAGACGGTGGTGCTCGGGGGAGAGAGCACCAGCGACGAAAATGCGAGCAGTGGGAGACGGAGGCAAAGGGGGTGCACTCGCACAAGACCCATAAATGTGATACAGATCATCGACGACTGTCCCACTGAGGACGGACTCCTCAGTGTCACGCACAAAGATGCGCGCATCGACAGCTGTGTGCATGACACCCAGGCCCATCTTGGTGCAAGCACAGAGAGATAGCAAATTGAGTTCTAGATCAGGGACAAAGAGGACGTCGGAGATGTATACGGGACCAGCGGGCCCTTTGAACTACACAACCCCAACACCCTGGAGAGGGACCTCATGGCCAGCTGTAGTGCAAACAAAGTGAACAGTGCCAACAGGATGCAAGACGACAAAGGCGTCATGGCGACACATCATGTGGTAGGTGGCGCCAGAGTCAACGACCCAGGTGGCGTCGGTGACACGCGTACACGGGGCAACGTGGCACTCGGCGATGGAACGAGGCGTGGCAGTAGGACGCTCAACGGGGGACACAACAAGGCGACCAGCGGAACGCACATGAGCCGCATGCAACCAAGACACATCGTCAAGTCCTTCACGCGCACACGGTTGGACATGGGTACCACCACAGGAATCATCACGTAATGATACAGACAGTCCACAGGCAGTAGGACCCCTCGACTCAGTCAACTCACTCGCACCTCCCCGAGATGAGCGTAGGGCAAGAAGCTGGTGCAGCTCGGCGATCGTTCTGTCGCGTTCGGCGAGTGCCTGGTCGCGGGGATCCGCGGAGGAGCCTGCTGTGGCGGCGGACTCCTCTGTGACGGCTGCGGTAGTGGCGGCCGAGCGGGCAGTCGCACCAGACGTCTGGCGCATGCGCGCCTCGTGCGCCTGCTACAGCCCACGGGTGACCTTGGCCCAGTCCAACAAGCGGCCTGTCAGACGAGTACAGTCGGGATGGTCATCACCGCAGTTGAAGCACACGAGCAGGCGGCCCGTTGTGCTGCTGGATCCGCTGCTGCCACTACTGCTGCTACTGCCACCACCGCTACTTCTGCTGTTGTGGCTGATACTACTAGTGCTGTTGCCGCTGCTGGTCCCGCCGTTGGAACCACCACCTGACGATTTGTGACCCTTCTTGCCCTGAGCTGGGGCTGATGTAGCTGTAGTCAGCGGGGAGGGGGATGCGGCAGCAACTGCAGCTGAAGCGGTGCTGCGATGAGCCCAGTTCGCAGCGTCCATGTCGGCTACCTCCAGGAAGTGGAGGGTGGCCCAGTGCAGCAGTGTCCCGTCACTCGCCATGTCGCGAAGCAGAGTCTGGTCGAAGTTGCTGAAAATGCGCGCGTAGTCAGGATGGATGCCGTAGAGGATGATCTGGAGGGCGGAGTATTGCGCAGGGGCATCGTCTCCCAGCTCCTCACACAACTGGATCGCTCGGCGCCAATAGTCAACTACGGGCTCCTGAGCAGTCTGACAGAGGGAGTCAAAGTTGGCAAGGCGCTGGGACGTGAGGGCCAAGGTGGCGTCCTCAAAAAGAGTGACAGCCAGCGTCCACGCCTTGCGAGGGTCAGCTCCCGAGCCGGTCAGCGGATCACCAAGGAACCGACTGAAGTCTTTGATGAAGTCTGGGGCGGCTTTCAGCACACCGGAGACGGCGCGGACCGCCATCTGCGTCTGGGCGGGGTCAGACGCCTGGTTTGGAGTGAGATAGTAGGCGAGGACTCCCTCGCTCATGGCCCACATGCGGAAGCGCGGCTCCCAAGACTTGAAGTCATTCCCAGTCCGGAAGACGGGCGGGTCCGACTCAAACCACTTGGGTGGCTTGATTGTCGGCAGAGCGATGGGTGAAGTTACTCCGGGACCGGGCATGGTGGAGGCAACCCCATTGCCCAGGCGGGCCCTCAGAGCCAGTTCCTCAAAGCTCAGAGGGCGGCGAGATGAGCTCAGGCCGGCGTCGGCGCTGGAGCTCGTGCCCTAGAGGGCGGAATTGGCCTCACGCGCTCTGCGGCGTACCTCTAGGTGGATGAGGCGTGCTCGTAGCATCTCCTCCTCACCCTCCTTGCCAGAGTCGGAGAGGGTCTATGCAACCTCGTCTACATTGCCGCCATGAGCGAGATGGTCTTTGCTTGGGTCTGCGGACGGGTACTGCTGCTGGACCTGCTGCTGCTGGGGCAGTAAGCCCCTGATCAGGTCCTGCAGCTCGGCGACCTGCTTCGTCAAAGTGTTGCGGCTCTCCGCATGTAAGTCCGCTAGTGCACGTACTTGGTGCGCCAATGTCGTTGAGCTCGGCGGCCGCTGCTGCTGCTGCTATTGCGGCGGCTGCTGCTATTGCGACGGCGGCTTTTTCTGTCGCTACTGTTGTTGCTGCTGCTACTGTAGTGGCTGCCATTGTTACTGCTGCCGCTGTGGTGATGACGGCGGCAGCCGACGTTGGCTGATGACGGTGCTGCCCTCGGCAGCTACGTCGATAGCAACGCTGGAGGGGGTAAGCTTCGGCATGCCGGAAGGTTCCCCCCTTTCCCCCCCTTTTTTGTGTGTTGTTGCGGAACACCTTACCGCGGAAACTCACCTCCGCGGAGCCCCTC
Organism: Penium margaritaceum; assembly: GCA_023375785.1. NCBI lineage: Eukaryota > Viridiplantae > Streptophyta > Zygnematophyceae > Desmidiales > Peniaceae > Penium > Penium margaritaceum. Next base: position 23,760 of record SZWC01021719.1, on the reverse strand, counting down.
CGCGGACCCTCTCTGCGAAACCCCTCCGCGGACCCCCTCCGCAGTGCACTTCATCGCAGAAGTTCACCGCGGACTGTCGCGGATCGGCTCGGGCTGGACGCGGTCGCGTTGGTTACATCGGCGCGGAACAACGAGGAGTGCCGCGAGCAGCCACCGCGGTCGCGTCGATGCGGAACGCGTCGGGGCGTCGCGAGCTGCCGGGGCACCTCCGTCGGTGTGTTCCGTGACCACCGCAAGGCCGCCGCGTATGTCGACCGCGGAGTCACTGCGGAGCTGCCGCGAACTCGCAACGGTGGATCCACCGCGGAGCACCGCTGGTGTGTTCCAAACCTGCCGCGGAGCAGTTCGAGCAGCCGCGGATCCACAGCAGAGCACCACGGATCTGCCGCGGCACTGTCACCGCAGAGTGACGGGTTCGGAACACCGCGTACGATCGCGGTGGATCCGCGACACTCCCGGCGCGTTCCGTTGCGGTCGTGGAGCTGCCGCGTCCGTTGAGCCACGGAGCACCGCGGAGTGGTTGCTGCTACCACGGAACAGTCGCTGCGGAGCTGTAAAAAACACGTCGCGGAGTTCTTAAAAGAACGGTCGGAACGTTGGTGGGTCTTCCCAAGACCTTTCGCCGAGACAGGGGGCGCTGCTGCTGCTGCTCCTCAAGGCAACGGTTGCGGTCTCTCACTGCTACTGCGGTTGCTACGCCTCTGCTACGCAGTTGTGCGAGCACTGGCTCGCCGCTCTGATACCATGAGAGACAGCTTCCTAGCACTGTTGTCGCTGGCGTGGCAGTACAAGCCAGCCAACT